>MU779463.1:7158-25289 GCA_026770625.1 Nicotiana glauca | reverse complement strand
AAGCCGCCTGACCCCGCGGGTCACCGGTAAGTTGCCCCCTCCTCGGTTCAAGTTGTCCGCTCGGATACACTGTCTTGAACACTGACCCAGGTTTTGAACATAGAATAACTTGACTTCATACCGGATCCCTAATAGGAAACGTTTATTTGCATCATTCTGCATTTGACTTAGGGGACTCAACACAGGAGTTGGGTCCGTTTAGGGCTAGCAACCCGAAATGAAAAGACCATCCTGGTGCATCCTACTTGTTCCGTACATTTATTTGTTCAAATCCGCATGTTGACCGGTTTCGGGAATGTTATAAATTGAGAAGGGAGAAAATTAGCAATTGTAGAGAGAAACCAATACCCTAGTACGGTCAAAATTTTAATATAAAAAAAAGGAGTTAAAATGTTTTATAGAATGGATGTGATATAGTTCCTGAGCTTCCTACATATCCCTAGTGTTATAGGAATCAGGCCACATGTAGTGCAGGATCTATCGGCGGAGTATGCCGAGTGAGACCTTTCAAGAACGGATGCAATATTCAGGTTGGGATGAATGATCAAAGTTTAGTAGGGCTGTGGGGACTAGAGAGGAATGCTCCTATCAAGATTTCTGTTGCTCACCGGTTTACTTGCAAATAAATGATACAAACGTATATGCTGCATAAATTTAAAATTGATGCAAGTTCCCGTTGGACCATGAATGCTGTCTTTGGATGGTTAGGATGACGTCCTTAGACCATGATGTCCTGGGAGATGAAGCATATAATAGAGGATTCACAGGCTATGAAATGATACTCTTGGGCTATGAGAATGATGGCTCCAAACTATGATACCTTTGAATAATGATATGCAAAAGATAAGAGGGGTCCTCAGGCCATGACATGGCATTCTCGGGCTATGAAAATGGTGCCTCCGAACAATGACGCCTTTGGACAGTTTGGCGATCTTTTAGCCCATGCAATGCAGAAGGTGGCGATCTTTCAGCCAAAGAAAAAATATAAATGAGGTGGCGATCTTTCAGCCAATGCAAAATGTAAATAAAGTGACGATATTTCAGCCATGTAAGACGTAAATGAAGTGGTGATCTTTCAGCCATGCAGGACATAAATGAAGTGGCGATCTTTCAGCCAATGAAGTATGTAAATGAAGTGGCGATCTTTCAGCCATGCAAGAAGTAACTAAAGTGGCGATCTTTCAGCCAATGCAGGATATAAATGAAGTAGCGATCTTTCAGCCATGCAAGAAGTAAATAAAGTGTCAATCTTTCAGCCATGCAAGATGGAGGTAGAGTTTAACCTCGGAAGACAGGATATTAGCCTTATTCAATGCAAGAAATGTAGATGGAGACAGAGCTTAGTCTCGGAAGGCAGAATGGTAGCCTTATGCAATGCAAGAAATGCAGATGGAGACAGAGCTTAGTCTCGGAAGGCAGAACGGCAGCCTTATGCAATGCAAGAAATGCAAGTGGAGGCAGAGCTTAGTCTCGAAAGGCAGAATGGTAGCCTTATGCAATACATAAGATGCATGTGGAGGAAGAGCATAACCTCAGAAGGCAAAATGATATCCTTATGCAAGAGATAAAAGCCGAATAGTAGAAAAATTTCCTTAGCTGATAGTCAATTGCGATATTGTGGCTGCTGGGGATATTATGTGCGGATAGAAACTGTGAATATGTATAATGGTTCTGAGAGTTGTATGCCTGAATAGTACGAGTGTATAATATATTCGATGATTTTGCGACTTGGGTGCCTGTATCCAAAGAAAAATCGTGAGTTTTGTAAAGGTTAAAGGTTAGTTCGTATCCCCGATGATTATGCTTGACCTGCTTGGCTTCGCTTGGCTCTATTTCGGCGATATTATGCATATTATTGGGGTAGTGTTGCTAAACAAAGCAATTTTGGTAAATGACATGCATGATTTAGTAAAATATAATGTAAATACATAATCGAGAATAGTTTTCTTCAGATGAACCGACGACTTGGATGTGGTTCAAGATATTGCAACTCCTCTGGCTAAGGAATTTTGAGGGCCCACCTCAAAATTGTGCCCCAGTTTACTGGGCTGCTGCTTCTGACGGTTGCTTGCGATGATCGGCTAAAATTACTTTGGAATTTTAAGGGTCCTCCTCAAAATTCTACCCCAGTTTCCAATTTGCGGGGAAATGAAAATTTTATTGAATTGTGATCGAACCCATAAGGCTACCTACGTATCCCTCTTAAACGGGAATCAGGTTAGACGTAGTTCAAGTTACATTAGATAGGAAAGCATAAGATTACACGTAGTAATGCTTGACTGCATCTGAATTGATTGGTTTTGGCCAAACTTCTCCGTCTATTTCTGTAAGTATAAGGGCTCCTCCTGTCAAAATCTGGTGAACCATGTATGGGCCTTTCTAATTAGGAGAGAATTTCCCTTTGGCTTCATCTTGATGGGGGAAGATTTTCTTTAAAACCAACTGTTCCGGTGTGAACTGTCTCGGCCTGACTCTTTTGTTGAAGGCTTTGGATATTCTATTCTGATAAAGTTGACCGTGGAAAACTGCATTCATTCTCTTTCCATCTATATGAGCTAGTTGCTCATAACGACTCTTCACCCACTCTGCGTTGTCGAGCTCAGCTTTCTGTATGATTCTTAAGGAAAGGATTTCTACTTCGGCAGGAATGACGGCTTCTGTACTATAAACCAACATATAGAGGGTTTCCCCAATTGATGTGTGGACTATGATGCGGTACCATAGTAAAGCAAATGGTATCTTCTCATGCCACTGCATATGTTAATCTATCATTTTCCTTAGTATCTTGTTGGCGACTTCTACAGCTCCGTTCATCTGAGGTCTGTAGGTTGTAGAATCCTTGTGTTTGATCTTGAACATTTCACACATGGCCTTCATCTGGTCACTAATGAGGTTGGAACCATTGTCAGTGATGATTGATTCCGGAATCCCGAATCGACAAACGATACGGTCGCAGACAAAGTCTGCCACGACCTTGTTAGTTACTTCTCTGTGAGATGCTGCTTCGACCCATTTGGTAAAATAGTCAATTTCCACTAGGATGAATCTATGTCCGCTGGAAGCTGTAGGTTCGACTGGTCCAATAACATACATTCCCCAAGCGGCGAACGACCATGGTGAGCTTGTTGTATTAAGCTCGTTTGGGGGTACCTTTATCGTGTCTTCATATACCTGACAACGGTGGCATTTTCGGACGTACTAGATGCAGTCCGTTTCTATAGCCATCCAAAAATAACCAGCTCAGAGTATCTGTTTGGCTAAGACAAGACCATTCATATGTGGACCGCAGGTCCCGGCATGAATTTCCTCTAGCAGTTTAGATGCTTCCTTTGCGTTGACACACCTTAATAATCCCAAATCAGGTGTCCTCCTATATAGGATTCCTCCGTTGCTAAAGAAATTGTTGGCTAACCTTCGAATTGTGCGCTTTTGAGTAGCGTTTGCAAGCTCTGGTATTCTCCTTTTGTCAAATATTCCCTGATATCATGAAACTAAGGTTTTCCATCTGCTTTTTCTTTTACATGAGCACAGTAAATTGGCTGATCATAGATCTTTATCAGAATAGGATCAATGAAGTTCGTATGTTGTATCATGGATGATAGGGCAGCCAATGCATCGGCAAACTCATTCTGGTCTCTGGGAACATACTGGAACTCTGTCTTTGTGAACCTCTTTCTCAACTCCTACACATGGTGCAGATAAGGGAGTATCTTGGAGTTCTTGGTCGCCCATTCTTCTCGGACTTGATGTATAAGCAAGTCTGAATCCCCATTTACTAGCAACTCTTGGATGTTCATGTCAATGGCCATCTTGAGCCCTAAGATGCAGGCCTCGTATTCGTCCATGTTGTTGGTACAGGGAAACCTGAGTTTGGTAGACACCAGATAATGCTGACCGGTTTCTAATACTAGGACTGCTCCTACGATGACTCCTTTGAAATTTGCTTTTCCATCGAAAAACATTCACCACCCGTCATAGGATTCTGTAATATCTTCTCCTATGAATGACACCTCTTCGTCAGGAAAATACATTTTCAGGGTTCGTATTCTCCATCCACGGGGTTTTCAGCCAGGTGATCTACTAGTACCTGCCCCTTGATTGCTTTCCGAGTCACGTAGACAATGTCAAATTCACTCAACAGGATTTGCCACTTGGCGAGCTTGCCAGTGGGCATGGGCTTCTAAAAGATGTATTTCAAATGATCAATCCTTGATATGAGATATGTATTATAGGCACAGAAGTAGTGCCTCATCTTCTGGACCACCCAAGTAAAAGTACAATAGGTGCGTTCTAAGAGAGAATACCGAGCCTCATATGGAGTGAACTTTTTGTTGAGGTAGTAAATGACCTATTCTTTCTTTCCCATCTCATCATGCTGCCCCAGGATGCAACCGAAGGCACCATCTAACATTGTGATGTAGAGTAACAGAGGTCTCCCTGGTTCAGGCGGGACTAAGACTGGTGGTGTTGAAAAATATTCCTTGATCCTGTCAAAAGCTTTCTGGCATTCGTCGGTCCATTTGGTAGTGGCATCCTTCTTCAACATCTTGAAGATCGGCTCACAGATAACTGTAAATTATGCTATGAACTGGCTGATGTAGTTAAGTCTCCCCAAGAGACTCATTACGTCCTTCTTGTTCCTTGGTGGTGGTAATTCTTGAATGGCTTTGATCATCGATGGATCCAGTTCTATTTCCCGGAGACTCATAATAAACCCAAGCAATTTTCTAGCTGTATTTTGCGGGGTTAAGTTTCAGGTTGTACCGTCTCAGTCTGTTGAAGAACTTCCTTAGAACTTCCATGTGATCAGTAGCTTTCTTGGACTTGATGATGACATCATCTATATATACTTCGATCTCTTTGTGTATCATATTATGGAAAATGGTAGTCATGGCCCTCATGTAGGTGGTCCCTGCATTTTTTAACCCAAATGGCATCATCTTGTAGCAGTCCATTCCCCACGACATAATGAAAGTTGTTTTCTCAGCATCTTCTTCATCCATCCAGATCTGATGATAACCAGTGAAAGAATCCACGAATTATTGCAATTCATGCTTGGCGTAATTGTCAATTAGGATGTGTATGTTTGGCAAAGGGAAGTCGTATTTTGGACTAGCCCGATTGAGATCCCGATAGTCGACACAGATTCTAGCCTTCCCGTCTTTCTTTGGCAATGGCATAATGTTAGCTAACCACGTCGGGTATTCCACTACCCTGAGAACCTTAGCTTTGACCTACCTATTGACTTCTTCCTTGATTTTCAAACTCATATCTGGCTTAAACTTTCTGAGCTTCTGTTTTACTGGTGGACATGTCGGCAGTTTGTGAGCCACATTAGATGTACTCAGCCCAGTCATGTCTCCATATGACCACGCAAATATGTCCTTATATACTCTTAGAAACTCCGTGTATTCCTTCTTTTATGACGGTGATAAGTGAATGATGATTTGTGGTTCTTTGATATTTTCTACGTCTCCCAGGTTAACAATCTCAGTCTCATCCAGGTTGGACTTTGGCCTGTTTTCAAAATTCTCAACTTCCTTAACAATCTCTTCCGGTGTGTCATCTTCCTCTGAATCTATGTCCGCTTGTTTTGTTTTCTCGTTGCATGTCACAGTCATTAGTTCATCAAGATAAGTAATAGTAATGTTATATAAGTAAAGTAATGAGAGAAAATAATAAGGGTAAGATTTATAAGAAAACCAAAATGCTTTGATAAATTCCATAACTGTTTTGAACATTGGAGCTCTTTCTTGTGAAAATTAAAAATGCAAAAGGAAAGTCGACTAGTAAAACAAAATAAAAATAGTGCATGATGCTTGTTTGACCTTGCTACACCAAGGCTCGTCGGGCTTTGGTGGTTCTAATAGTCTAGTTATTGAGGCATGCTCCTTTGCTTACAGACTGTATGGAAGGGCCTTCCTCCCCCTCCTCCTCGAGAATGATACAACAATCCATATCCGCATCTTCCAGGAACAAATTCCTCATTGCTGCCAGTGCTTCCTCTTAATCTGACCCGTAGATAACTTCGGCCGTTTGGAAAATCTGTTCCAAGTGGGGTATTGGCTGCTCCAATGTATAGTAAGGATCGCGCCACGGTGGAGACCAATGGTTGAATTCCTCCCAGGTATACTCGTATCCCAATCAAAAGATGGTGACATGCTTCTTTAGTTTGATAGGCTTAGCGATTCCCTGAAGATTTTTGCCAAGTCCCTTGCCAGGTTCCTATCCACTCCAGTTCAATATGCTTTCAATTTTGATATCCCACCATTTCTCTTTATTAATGGTTTTGACTCGCTCGATGTGGTGGTAAGTTTCCCCGCCTATCCTTCTTCTGCCTTCAATTGCTGGGATAGTCTGGCGACTGTATATGGGATTGCTACCGTCATCATGAATGATCAACTCTTAATGGTTCCACTCAAATTTCACTATCTGATGTAGTGTTTATGCTACAGCCCCAGCGACATGAATCCATGATCGTCCCAAAACCAAATTGTAAGATGCCGTCACGTCTATCATTTGAAATCAACATCGAACCAAGTAGGCACCATTTGCAAACATAAGCTAATTTACCCAATAGTGGACCTTTGGGATCCGTCGAAAGCTTTGACGTTGATGGCCCCGTCCTTGATCTCATGCAGCCCCTTTCTTCATGTCCTGATTGTTACTAATGGACAAATGTTGAGGCTGGACCCTCCGTTAATCAGGATCCTGGTGATAAAATAATCCTCGCACTGCACGGTGATTTGCAATGCCTTGTTGAGACTTAACCCTTTTGGTGGTAGCTCATCTTCATGAAAAGTGATCTTGTAACTTTCTAATACCTGGCCTACCATGTTTGACATCTCTCCACTGGTGATGTTACGTGGTACATATGCTTCACTCAGCACTCTTAGCAAGGCATTCTTGTGTTCATCAGAACTTTGTAGCAAAGCAAGGATAGAAATCTGTGTCGGTGTTTTCTTCAACTGATCAATGACAGAGTATTCTTTGGCTTGTATCTTTCTCCGAAGATCATCGGGCCCAAATTCAGTGATGGTCGACCAATTAGAGGCCTGCTTGCTTGACTCATCCAAATGTTTTGGGGTATAAACCTTACCGGTCCTTGTCATACCCTGTGTCATGACTGCTTTCCCAAACTTGACCTTCCCTTTTCTTCTTGCCTCTGTTGTGTAGTCCCAAGGTATGGCATTTGTATGGAATGGTGTTATGGCTAACATTGCCACTGGAATTGGTGTAGCTATTTTGACTCCGAATGGAGCATGTACCTTAGGCGGTAAAACTTCAACTTCGAAGGGTGTAGGTGCATTTCCTAGTGAAATAAATTCGACCTCAATTGGCGGTGGCATATTTGCAGAGGATGGTGCCTCAAAATAAAGTGGCATGGACATTTTTACCTCGGCGTCCCCATAAGGCTGAATCTGGACTACAACCGAATTAAGGGTGACTATTGGCTTCTTTGGATCGTTGCCTTCTGTGATCAAACAGATTGGTCCCTTGGGGTCCCAATCATCCTCTATTTCAATCATGTGAACACCTCCACCCTTGTGGTCTGGTAGAGGGTTATCACGGACATTCAGAGCAGGATCCTTTTCTACAATAACCTTGTCGGCAATCAAAGTCTGAATCTTATCCTTCAGAGAGCGGCATTCATCAATGGTATGTCCTTTCATGTCGGAATGGTATGCACATGATTTATTTGGATTGACCCGCTGAGAAGGGTTTTTGGGGTTTATGGTAGGGATATGGGTGACATAACCAGTAGCTTTTACCCTTTTGTACAACTGGTCAATGGTTTCAGCAATGGTGGTATACTATTTGGGAGGTCTACAATCAAAATTTGGTTGAGGTCTAGGGAGGTTTTGGCGTGGGGGAGGTGATTGATAGTGGGATGGTTGTGTTTTGTAGGCTTGGTAAACATTTGCTAGTTGGGAGTATTTGGGTGAAGTGGGCTGATGTGCGGGAGGTGGAGATGACTAATAAGTGGGTTGTGGAGTATGGTAAGAGGGTGAGGGTGCTTGGTAATTTGGGGTAGGCTGATATGTGAGTGGAGGAATCGGATAGGTTTGATATTTGATTGGGGATTTGGTTCTTTGTGCGACCATTACAGTACCTACGTCTCTTTTCTTGGATGTACCACCAGAATGTAAAACCTTATTGGTAGCTTGCAAGGCTTCAAAGTTCGTGACCATACCACTCTTGATGCCTTCCTCGATCCTTTCTCCTAGCTTGATGATGTCAAAAATTTGTGATTCTTAATCAACATCAACCTCTCGTAATACTGTGGGTCCTAAGCTCGGACGAAAAATTTGTTCATTTGTTCTTCCTATAAGGCGGGTCTGACCTTAGCAGCTTCTGTTCTCAAACGAGTAGCGTACTCGTGAAATGTTTCAGTGGGCTTCTTCTTTAGGTTCTGAATGTAGAACACATCTGGTGCATTTTCTATGTTGAATCTGAACCTGTCCATAAAGTCGGACGCCATACTCACCCAGTTCGACCACTTCTTTTGATCTTGGCTGATGTACCAAGATAAGGCGTCTCCCTTCAAGCTCCTCATGAAAAGCTTCATGCAAATTTCTCGTCTTTTCCCACTCCGACCAGCTTGTCACAGTATGTTCTCAACTAGACCCTGGGATACCCTGTACCATCGAACATCTCGAACTTGGGAGGTTTGTACCCCTCGGGAAGTTCGACATTGGGCTATATTCAAAGATCTTCATATTTTAGCCCCCCAATTCCCTTACTACCTTCAACGCCTTAAATTCTGCTAGTCAACCTTTTAAGTTCTTCGGCTAGATTTCTGATGATCAAGTTCTTGTAATCGGACTCGGTGTGCTTGAGATTGGCTTGGTGGAGTCTGACACAGTCTCCATGTAGATTGGGGTATTGTGTTGGGTGTGGTAGTGGTCATTTGTGGAGTTCTGGAGTTTTGGGATGAGTAGTGGAGTACTGTTGGAAGTGTGGCAAGTATTGCAGTGGTGAGGATTGGAATGACTTTTTGGTTTTAGGATGTTTTATGGAGGTGCGGGGTTCTGAGTGTTTGGGAAATTAACGTCTGGAGTGGTGAGGGAAAATGACAAATTTGCCAGGTTCCAAACCTGATCAAGTTCTCCTTGTAATTTCAGCAGCTTTTGTTCAAGTTGGGATGCATTTTCTTTAGGATCCAGAGTACCATGAGTGACCTCTACCCGTTTAGTTGAGTTGTTCAAGTCTTCTATCTTTCCTTTGTTTTTGTGTCTGACAGTACTAGGAGAAGGAGTAGGTGGAGGGCCCCCGGATCTCATAAAATATGATGACGTTGCTATAGCTCACGAACTAACCTTTGGGGAGGGGAATAAACAAAAAAGTAAACAAAAGGTAACAAGTTAGTGAGGATCATTAAAAAAATGCTGCAATATTTAAACACGTAGTGCTGAAATATAAAGCGTGCCCTAATTTTGGGTACCTCGTTATGCCCGAGGTAGGCCTAGCGACAAATTGATTTGGAGAACTTAGAATGCTAAATGCCTCATTTTATTGATAAAAATAGACGAATCCCAAAACGACACTAAATAATAGGAAATAAAATGTCACTAGTGGTCATTGGCCTTATTACATTTCTCAAAGCAAAAGAGAAAAACTCCTATCTATTTGGTCCCAGAAGGACCTTCCCCAGGTTGAATGCTCTCGTTGATCAAATCCTCCAGTTCGCGTAGGTTCACCAATAAAAATGCCTTTGTCAGGTGTTATCCTTTGTTTCCCTTAGCGTTCTGACAATCGGTGGCTCTCTTCCTCACTTTTTCTTCCAATTCTAGCAGACTGTATTCCAGATATTCCAGCTTTTCCCTACCTTTGGCGGCCCTCTCTTTCCATTCATTGATTTGGTCAATTGATGGAAGACTCCTCCACCAGTCTAGAAAGAGCGGAAGCGTGCTAATCATACCAAAATTGGGGACCTCGTGCCTTATTTTCTGCAAGACAAAGGGTTAGGCTCTTACCCCACCAGACTCGACTATTAAATATCAATAATTGGCATAGAAGCATTTAGTTCTCCAAATAAATGCACAAAACGTGGTAGTGTCCATTTGGGTTTCGGGGAAACCTAGTAGACTTTGGACAAGGCTATCTTAAAGAGTCATTATGTCGACAACATAACTGACTAGGCTAGGTTTGACCATGATGCATGCACAATTAAAGAGAGTAAGGTTTCTTTGGGGTATTAGACTGGTACCCTTGAGCGGACAACTCTAGAGGGAAAGGCGCAGAACCATCGACTAATCCGTTGATCGACTAGTTTTACCGCAAATATGCCTTTGCCGTATTTAGAGGGTGATAATATCGGAAGAGCGCAACCACTCATTATAAGCGTTGCTATGGTATTTTGTTTGGCACGAGTAGAATAAGATGTTGAAACTATGCAGTTGCAATAACTAAAACAAGTTGACATGTATTTTCACATTCATAAAGTAATAATTACAACAATTTAAAATAGTAATAAAGGAATATATAAAGCAAAGCAGTAAAAGAAATAAAGGAAAGAAACAAAAAGACAAGTCAGTTTCGTAGGAGAAGAGAGAATTAAATGCTTAAAGACATATAAGAAATGTTAAATCACAGTAATAGCTTGAAATGGTAAAATCCTAAAAGATATCCCTAGCAGAGTCGCCATGCTATCGCGCCCCCTTTTTCTCGTGAAATTGGGTTTTTGACATTCGGGAAGACAACTCGTTCCCGTTTGGGAATTGGGTTTTTGGAATTGATGAGTCTCCACCTAATGATTTAAGTGCATTAGGACACCAAGGAGGGTTCAATGTGGATAACCAAAGATTGTGTAAGGGCTTGAAGTTATCCCAAGGGGAGGTGTTAGGCACCCCTTAGGATCCACTATTGTGGTTCCCGGCCAAGCTATTGTTGTGACTTCAATGCAAATAACACATAGGCAAGTAAGAGTTTCACATAAGAGGGGATTTTCATGTAATGATCACAAATAAATAAAATCAGCAAGAACTAAAGAGAGTTGATTTTTCTTTCTTAGAAGAAATGGTTTTAAAACATTTAAAAGAAACAAACACATAGAAGGGGTCCTAGGTTTATTAATAATATGGATCACTTCAATGCAATACCCGGTAATCACTCCTCGAAGAGGGGCTACACGTGGTATTATCGCACCGTTCATCATATCCATATCTACCCTTTCCCAACCCGTTTAAGATATTAAAGTGCAAAATGGTCTCGTTTACTTATTGCATGATGTTACCCGCCCCAATCCTATCAGTCCCAGAGATGTTAAGACTACTAATCCTAACAGGGAGGGATTTTGGGCTTATTTCTAGTTTCAAAAGGATAAAATACTAAGGCGCCAGGCAAAACACATATAGCAAGTTTGAGGGAAAGCATATAAACAAGTAAAAGGCTTAGATACATCTCATGTAAACAGAGAAACACATAATTTAGCATGTCTTGCACATACTGTTTAGAGTCTGATTAAAACTTAAGTGGTCAAGGCAGACTGATTTATTACATAGTTCAGATAAGAAGCCTCAATCAGGCCTGCCTGCTAGTTGTAGCATATAAAATCTAATTCAGTTTACAAGTTATCCTATGGCTTGACTAAGTGTTAGACAAAGACCTATAGGCATGATACCTACTGATTTCGGAGACAATGATACGAGCTGAATACATACTGATTTAAGAAAAATCTGTCAGTTATTAAGGAAAGTGATTTTTAGCAAAAGATCACAAGTTCTACAGCTAGTAATGAATCATTATTTCTAGTTTTAGACTTATAAACGAATGAGGCGATTCAGATTTGATTAAAGTTCCTATAGGCATGCTTTCTATGTGTTGTCGATTTTAGAACACCTTCATGGACATGCGGAAATCCTACAAATATGGTGTCTAGGTGTTGTATTTTAATATGAATATGATATTTTATTGCAGTTGGTTATTAAGACCTAATAATATGTTTGCCTAATGAGAAGTGGATATGTAAAATTTAGAAAACCCTATAGGCATATTTTCTACATGCATATGCAGATTTCAGAATTCTAGTAATTATACACATGGTATCTAGGTGAAAGTGCAGAAGTTTCCATAAATATGGCAGCTATACATGAGAATCCAAAAATTCCTATGAACATGATAGCTATATGAGAATGCAGGATTCCTATAAACCTGATTGCTATATGAGAATGTCGGATTCCTATAAACATGATATCTACCCTTTTTTGCATACATAATTGCCCCTCCCATTTCGCTAGCCATCCTAGAGAGTTTTTATTACAAAATTATTACAACCTAGAAAAGAAAGTAAAGTACAGAAAAATACATCAGAAGCTAAAAGTACAACCAAGGAATGCCTGATTCAGACTTCCTGTCTGAAGCATGCAGTAAACCAACTCCAAGAGATTAGATTTCAAAGCCTTTCTCCCATTTGGGGTGTGTCAAAGTTCCCTAAGAGTCTCACATGAACTCCGGGCAGTTCTTATACCCAAATGCATTACCAAATTAAGACATAGTGCAGTATGAAAGGGTCAGCCCTCAAGTGTCCAAGTTTAGAGGGAACTCAAGGTCCCAAGGCAAGGCTCGCAAGAGGGGGGGCAAAACTTAGGAACTAAGAGAGAGTGCAAGTGCAGAAGTAAAATTCATAAAGGGGAAAGGGAAAAGGGGAATAACATGAAATCAGTACACATAAGGGTATAGGGGAATGGGGAATTTGCAAGAGTCAAAGAAAAGCAGGCTTATGGGCATACCCAGCAATGGGAGATGCTGGCACACCCTCCAGCCCATTTACATAGAGGTTAAGACTCCACTGATTCAAACTTAATTCATGGGCAGAAACTCACATTTCCATGCCTTAAGTCACAATTTACAAACACGTAGGGGTAATAGGGGTAGGGAGCAGAGATTCACCACAGCAACAGGCAAAAGATATGAGTATACTAGTAATGTTGAACTCTACATAAATAGTAAAGTAGCAATTGATAAAAGCTGTAAATAAACACATTGTGAGATGCTGAAGCTTAAATTAGGGCATACAAGTTTCAAAGAAGCAAATAGAAAAAAGCAGTAAGTCTTGTAGACAGGCCATAGTGCAAGCAAAGAGATAATACTATTATGAGTTCAGAAGAGATTGTAAATTGTGAAGTGAAGGATTGTAATCGTGTGTTGTGTGTTAAAAAGTCGTGCATTTCATAGTATGAAAACCATGAGGAAATAAGGTACGAAAAATAATTAAGGAAATGATTGTCAATCAACTACACAAGACTTCCCTTAATTAAGGGATTCAGATTCAAAAAAAATAAAAACCATTTAAGGAAAGAAATTGAATAAACACTTTGTGCAAAGCATGCAATTAGGGGCAGGTTCATAAAAGGTTATTTAAGGACAGGGTTTTAAAATACACAGTTTGTGCAAATATGGTAAGAAAATCAATTAGCAACCTGTAAATCAAGAAGGGCCTAAGATTTTGCATGAATGAATCAAGTCAGAAAATATGAAGAAGGGTTTTCCTTAGGTCGAGTCATAGAGGAAATCAGTAAACAAAAGGAAAGAAATCAATCAGACCATAGTCAGAAGAGAATATGAATTGATCACAAATTTGAAAGCCACTTTAGAGGGAAGTTTATAATATATAAGGAGCATACAAACATATTAAGCATGAAGGAGACTGTTAGGTCATTGTAAAATTAGTAAAAAAATCCAATGTAGAAGCGTTTAGCAAAAAGTCAGAAACAAGTATGTCCAAACTCAATTCAGAGAATCGAAGTTGGTCTGAAAGAGTTAGGGTTTCTAAAATAAAAACCCTAGTTTAGGCAAATCATAAGAAAAGATGAGAGGGAAAGAAATTGAATCGAAAAAATGTTCAGGGGTTTCAGAAAAGAATTAGAACTTCTAAAATGCTTCTTTCAGTAGCAGAACTCATGCAAACACAGTACAAGGGTCCTAGGCAAATAGAGTGGAAGAAACTAATTCAAAGCATGATGAGAAAAGACTAACGAGAACAGTAGAAGAGCATGCTAAGGAGTTTTTTTAAAAAAAAACTTTAAACGGAGCTCAGTAAAAGGAGCTTAATAAGGAAACTTAAGAACTTAGTAACAAAAAATACAGTGGGAGGAACATGAGAACACAGGAGAAAAGAAAACACAGTAGAAAAGCATACAAGCACATAGTATAGAAAACACAGCAGGGAACACATACAAAAACATGGTAGAAGAAAAATACCAGGACATAGTAGAAAAGCATACAAGAACAGAGTATAGGAAAACACAGTAGGAGAAGCATACAAGGACATGGTAGAAGAAAAATATAAGAATACAGTAGAGGTAAATACACACGAAAGACAAAGAAAGTTAGAAAACACTTAAATACTTTTTCAGAAAACTCTAGATCGAAAAAGAAAATTGTTTGAAAGAAAGTTTTGAAATAAAAGCCATAGAAATCGTTTGAGGACTTAGGGAAAGCACAGATACACAACGGTTCTAAAATAATCAGAGAAAACCTCGAAGGGTTAGGGTTTCGAAAGAACCCTAGAAGTTACAAAGGCTTTGAAAGGTCACCGATCTAAGTCGGAGAGGTAAAAATTAGGCTCGAGCAGCCATGGTACGCCGGAGCAAAGCCGGAGATTACAATGGAACCTTCAATCGACAAAAGTCTGGATTCCGGTGGTTTTCCGGGCGGAGATAGTGGTTAGGGATTAAGAACCTTCGAGAGGGTTTGAGAGAGTGGAGGGTTTAGAGGCAGCTGATAGATGAGAAATGAAGAGATTAGGATGGTCGTTTGGATTAAAAAAGGCAAGAACAAATAGGGGTCGTTGATCTCAGAGATCAACGGCCAGGATAAGAGGGGGTCTGGGTCGGTAGGTTTTAGTTGGGTCACGGGTGGGTTTGAATTGTAATTAGGTTCAGGAATTAGGTTTAATTAAGGGTGCCAAATCTGGCTAGAATCGAAATAAACATAGGCTAGCATTTAAATAGCCATTTTCCCTTATTTATTTTATAAAAAATAGCAAAATACTTTCTATAAACAAATTAAAGGTGCTAAAAAATTAATAACATATAAATATTTAATTAAAAATGTTGGAGTCAATTTTATAACTATAAATACAATCAAATCTTAAAATAGGCTAACATTATAATTTTGTGTGATTTAGCTTTAAAAATACTAAATAAATTTTTAAAAATATGCAAAAATTATGATAGTCATATTTTAGTATAAATGTGAGAGTCCAATGAGCGAATTGTGAAAATGACAATTTTGGGAATAATTACTGGGTTTTCTTGATAAAATATGGCAATAAAATTGATTTAAAAATATTTTAAAAATTAATAAAAATTAGGAAGACCCTTGGACATGCTTATATATGCATACCTATGCTATTTGAGAGGTATTTTGTATATAAAAATATACAGGGAAAAAATTGGGTATCAACAGTGCTATCCTGAACGGAGATCAATCTTGGAGAACACTCTCGCTCCCTGAAGCTGGTAAAAAAATCATCGATACGAGGCAAAGGATACTTGTTCTTGATTGTTACTTTGTTCAACTTCTGTAATCAATGCACATCCTCATCGTGTCATCCTTCATCTTTACAAATAGAACGGGCACAGCCCAAGGCGACACACTAGGCCGAATGAACCCCTTATCAAGGAGCTCCTGAAGTTGCTCCTTCAACTCTTTCAACTCCGTTAGTGCCATATGATACTGTGAAATAGAAATGGGCAGAGTATTCGGCACCAAATCAATATCCCTATCCGGTGGCATGCTCGGTAGGTCTACAAGAAACACATCGGGAAAATCCCTCACAACAGGAACAAAATCAATACTAGGAGTCTTTGCACTGACATCCCTCACAAAGGTTAAGTATGAGAGACAACCCTTCCCAACCATACGTTGGGCCTTCAAGAACTAAGTCACCTTACTAGGGACAAAATTAATCGAACCTCTCCACTCAATCCGTGGCAAGCCCGGCATAGCCAACGTCACTGTTTTAGCATGACAATCCAAAATAGCATGACACAGAGATAGCCAATCCATGCTCACCCCGTTAAGGTATTAAAGCGCAGAACGGTATCGTTTACTTATCGCATGCTACTACTCGTCCCAATCCTATCAGTTCCGGGGTATTAGGACTTCTAATCCTAAAGGGGAAAAAAAGGGATGGAGCCCTTTGTGGAGTTTAAAGGATAAAATTCTAGCTCGACATTCAAAACAAGTATCAAGTAAAAGGGAAGAACAAACAAGCAAATAAGGCTTAAATTAACCCCAGAAGTCAAATAATCATATAGTTTAGCATGCCTTGACAAATAATGATTTGGTCTTAGATTAAAATTAAGCAGTGAGCGGATTGGTTCAACACATATATCTAGACAGAAAGTCTGCATTAGGCGACTCGGACATAGTTGTCAAGGACTGACCCAATGATTAATTAGCCAACCTTTTGTCTATGTGTTGAAATAAAAACTAGGCGTATGATTTATTGATTTCAGGAAAAGATATAAAAGAGTTATCAGTAGTTTCAAAAAAGATGCAGACTGATTAAAAGGTTTGTGAGTTTCAGGAAAGTGCAGATTGATTATAGAAAAAGATTTACCAATTTTAGCGGGTTTCAGAAAAGAGGTAGAAAACTACCAGTTTTAGTAAAATAGATACGAGTTCCAGCAATTAATACAATTTAAAAAAAATGAATGAGGCTGTTAAAAAATCAAGATTTCCTATAGGCATGCTTTCTATACGTTTACTGATTTTAATACCCTTTCAGACATTAATAGAGGTCTTGATGTCTATATGCAACCTTATTGTTAAACCTACCAACGGTTTGCCTAATGACATTTGTATATGCAGAAATGCAAGAGCCTATAGACATGATCTCTATATGTGTAATTACATACCACGAGTGTTAAATCCTATAGACATGATTTCTAGGTGATTAAGCGTTAAATCCTGTAGCCATGGTCTCTATGTGATGGAATAAGTATTAAGGACCCTGTCATACCTCCTTTTTCCGAAGCTTTATCGCTTTTACTACACCTCGGGAAGAGATATAGTAATAAAGGAGTTTTTCCAATTTAAGGACAATCGAAACGGGATTCGTTTTTATTTAAGATTCAGAGTCGCCACTTGGGAGATTTATGGTGTACCAAGTCACCGTTTTGAATCCCGAATCGAGGAAGGGTTTGACTCTATTTAACAGTCGCGAACCAGAAATCTGAGTAAGGAATTTTGTAAACCCGGGAGAAGGTGTTAGGAATTCCCGAGTTCCGTGGTTCTAGCACGGTCGCTCAACTATCATATTTGGCTAAAATATTTGATTTTAATAAGTATTATCCTATTTGTGTATTTTTTAGAATTAATTACCGCTTTTGTCAAATTATTTTATTTTAAGAAAGTGAACGTCGTTTAAGAACGTATTTTCGGATTACGTCACATGAAATGCACCCGGATCCTCGACATATCTTTATTCAACATTTTCGGATTTGGATTTGGGTTGCATGAAATGCACACCCGTATTTAGGAAGGTAAAATTATTATTATTTTTTTAGAAACGCACCTAAAGCGACTAATGTATTATTTACTTTGCGGAGGGCCATGAAATTCGCTAAATAGCCCGTCTCGAGTCTCTAAGTATTTTAATTAAGTAATTAATGAGGGCCCCACAATTTGTATTTGTTTTGGCGAGGCTCGTCTCATTTTTATTATTAGAAGACCAACCTAAAGCAAACTAAAATTTTCTATTTTATTATTTGTCTCTAAAAGGCCGATTAATTCACATTTATAAATTCGGGCCTCGAATTCAAGTCCGAATTAAAACAAAAGGAGAGACCCTTTTAGCTTGAACCCGCTACCTAATTCGAAACCCAATTTTATGTCTGTGAGTTAATTCCCTATATTCCTAGCCCAATTTAAAGGAGTTTTATTTTGCATGGCACGCCTCAATTCTAACTTGACGAAGGAGAACATTAAATTGACGTACCAAAATAATTCAGAAAGGATTTCGGAATTTACTCCTAAACTTTGATTCATAATTAAAAAAAAATCTCTTGTGCTTATGAAATCAAACGCTTCATGCAGTAGTCCTGCACGTGCTAACATATCCACCCAACTTCTATTGATTTCAAATTAAAAATCCAAGGCTTAATGCACTTTACACTACT
>MU779459.1:5216-99603 GCA_026770625.1 Nicotiana glauca | reverse complement strand
GAAACATAACAACATTCAATTTTGTTATCTAAACTTAAAAAATTCATCCAGTAACAATCTAATACACCTACAAATCAATACGCAATAGAAAACTTGAACAAATAAAAAAACAGTGGTTGTGGGAATTAAAATCAGAACATCAACTAATTCCTACGTAGAGAATTTCTAGAAGTACGCTTATTATGTCTACCCTTCCCACATATACTACACGAATGTTGATTTTCCTTCTGAAGCAATTCACTTAATGGCTTATCGCGCTTCTTCTTTGGCCTTTCAGGAGGTCTCTTCCATTTGGGTGGTAAGACAACTCTTTTGATATATGTGCTAGTATATTCCATTCACTTCGATCAGGGAGGGATACACCGTCACCTCATATGTCATTACAACAGACTTTGGTTTGTAATAGTCCGATTAATAATCTTCCGGCATTAGAAACTTGCTTTTCAAGACAACCCAAGCATGTGGGCACGATAACTCATCAACTTAGAACCGCCCACAACTGTTATTTTTCTTTAAGAGGCAAATGGTATAATGCCTTCCTTCCCCTTTCACCATGTGCAAGTGTTCAATCGATGGTACAACCTACATTAAACAGAGAAATATTAGTTTTGAATATTTGTACAAAATATGTATCTATCAATGAATACATGGATTACATACGACATACATGAATACAAGAAAAAATATATTTGAAATACATTGAATTCAAACACTATATACTAAACAGAATATAAAAGAGAATACATTTATTTGTGAAATACAATAAAATATTCTCAATACAAATATGTGATGACCCAAAAGGTCATCACTTATTTTTAAATTAAATTTTGTATTTTTGAGGCCTTGAAAATATCATTTAGAGTCACTACGATTTGCGTGCGCAGTCCGGGCGTGTAGCCGGAAAGCTTAAATATGAAAATTTGTGAAATATGGTAAACATTTGGCTATAAAATGAGTTAATTTGACTTCGATCAATGTTTTGGGTAAATGGACCTGGTCCCGTAATTCGACGATCCCGGAGGGTTCGTAGGAAAATATGGAACTTGGGTGTATGCCCGGAATCGAATTCCGAGGTCCCGAGCCTAAGAAATAAATTTTTAAAGGAAATTGTTTGTTGAAAGTGTTTAAAAAAATTTGAAATGAAATTTAAGTAGAACATGTTAGTATCGGGCCCGTATTTTGGTTCCGGCACCGATCTTATATATGATTTAAGATGTTTCTGTGAAATTTGGTGAAAAATAGATTTTATTTGACGTGATTCAGACCTAAATTGCTAAAGTTGATGTTTTATGAAGTTTGAGAAAAATTAATTGATTTTTAGATTTAATTCGTTGTTATTGAGGTTATTTTGGCGATTTGATCGCACATATAAGTTCGTATAATGTTGTTGAGTTAGTACGTGTGTTTGGTTAGGAGCCCCGAGGGTTCGGGTGTGTTTCGCAAAGTTTTGGACTTAAGAAAAATTGTAGAAACAGCTGATCTAGTGGACTGATGTGTTCTTCTTCTCGTTCGCAGGATGACCCTCGCGAACGCGATGTGTTAATTGTTGCGGAAGGAATTTCCTCCTACGCGAACGCGTAGCTTAGGTCGCGAATGCTAGGCAGTGGGGGGCTATCCCTTCGCGAACGCGGTCCTGGCCACGCGAACATGAAGGCCAAGTGGGCATGGGCAAGGGGTGGGGTAGTTGTCTTATGCGAATGCGACCCGTTGGACGCGAACGCGAGGGCTCGAAGGGCTAAAGCTCCGTGAACGCGAGCCCTATGTCGCGAACGCGAAGGTCTTCGGGCCTGACTCATCGCGAACGCGATGAGTCTGTCGCGAACGCGATGAGTCTGTCGCGAACGCTAAGGGTAATTTTTACCTAGTTATTTAAAAGTCTCAAAAATAGAACACTTACGGGATTTTTGCAAATTTTCACAAACCTCTTCTTCTCCAAAGCTCGTGGGCGATTTTTAAAGCATTCCTTCACCGCAACCTCTTGGATAAGTAATCTTTAACTTGTTTTCTTCCATTTTTATCAACACCCACTAGATTTTCAGGCCTAAAACATATGATTAAGGATAGAAAATTAGGGATCTGGGTAGAATTAGGGCTTTTTGATTAATTATGGTTTAGAACTCGTTTTGGGATCGGATTTGAAAACAAATTACATATTGGGACTCATGGGTGAATGGATGATCAGATTTTGGTTCGAACCTCGTGTTTTAATCTAACGGGCCCGGGGTTGATTTTTGGAATTTTGGGAAGAATGATTAAAAAGCTATAAAGTAGCATTGGAATTGGATTGTTTAACATTTATTGATGTTATTAAATTAGTTATGCATAGATACGATTGTGGTGGAGACAAATTCGAAAGGGAAAGCGGTTTTTGAGGATTGAGTTGGCCGAGGAAGTTTGAGGAAAGTGTTCGGTTTGACCTTAGCTTGAGGGGTTAAGAGTTGAGTTCTATTTGCTATTTGCTTCTTGTTGAGTACGATGTATAGGTATGGTGACGAGTATATACGTTGGTGTTGAGTATGACCGTAAGTTATAAATTGATACTTGTTGTATTCTTAAATGATATTACGAAGGCTTTAGTGGGTGAATTCTTGATAATGAGTAAAGACTTAGTTTAACTTCGTGGAAGTTACATAGGATTGAGAGATGGTGATAATTGAGATGAGTAAGATTTGAGATAAGATTGGTTATAGCTGATTCTCCCTTGCCGGGACGTATATACCTGTACTGTTGAGTTCCCTTGCTGGGATAGTGTAGTTTATTGTTTATTCCTTGTCGGGACGATTGTTATTATTATTGTTGACTGTATATTTTGAACGGGTTGCGCGCTGCAACATTATTACTATTATATATATGTGGATCGGGTTGCACGCCGCAACAGATATTTTATTGGATCGGGTTGCACGCCGCAGCAGATATTATATTGGATCGGGTTGCATGTCGCAACAGTTATATATGTGGATTGGGTTGCATGCAGCGACAATGTTAAATGATAAGGGATCGGGTTGCACGTCGCAACAGTATTGTTATTGTATTGTTGTAGATATTGAATTGTCCTTTCATATTTTATCAAGTTTCTGTCGGATTTGAGATGTTCCCCGTAGCATGTACCCCTCCCATTAAAATGTTTTATTCCTGTTAATTTTCCTCCATATATTATATAACTGCACATGTTTCTCTGGAGTCTAGTCCTAGCCTCGTTACTACCTCGCCGGGGTTAGGCCAGACACTTACCAGCACATGGGGTCGGTTGATGATGCTACACTCTGCACTCTGGAGCAGTACTTAGTCAGCAGTAGTAGGGGAGCCAACCTTCAGTCCACCGAGACTCGAAGGTAGCCCTGCTGGCGTCCGCAAGCCCGCGTCTCCTCTATCTTTTATTATGTTCTGTTATCACTTGTATCTAAGACAGATGATGTTTCTTTTTTTCAAACATTTGTATGTATTAATCATAATTAGTCCGTGAATGTTGTGATACCGGTTTATGGGTAGAGACATATGTTGGCTTTTTTTTTCATTCGTACGATTTTGGTATTATAATTGTTTAAATATTCCGCTTAATCTCATCTTCCGCTATTATTTAAATATTGATCACCTGTTTGTTATAAGATGTTGAAAAGGACTAAAATGAAAGAGTTAAGATTTCTAGATTTCGTGGCTTGCCTAGCTTCTACGAATAGGCGCCATTACGACTCTCGAAGGTGAGAAATCTGGGTCGTGACAAGTTGGTATCAGAGCTCTAGGTTACATAGGTCACAATTCACGGACAAGCTTGGTAGAGTCTGAGGGATCGTGTACGTAGACATATGTATATATCCCCAGAGCCTACAGAGTTAGGAAAACTTGACATTTGTTCTTTCTTGTCGTGTGGTTTGGTTTCTCAATGCTAATTAAATTTCTACTCTGTTCTTTCGCAGATGGCGAGAACACGTGCTTCCTCATCTACCGATCAGCAGCACAAGCCCCCAGTAGAAGCTCCGACGAGGGGCAGAGGGCGAGGTAGGGGCAGATGGCGAGGCCGAGGTAGGGGCAGAGCTCAGCCCAAGGCAGCAACACCCGTAGCAGAGCCTCAAGTTGATTTTAATGATGTGGTTCCAGCCCCAGCAGTTTCGGGGGGGACAACTCAGGTCCCAAAGGGGTTTATTGCTACCCAGTTCTTCAGGATGCTCTGGTCCATCTACTGGGCCTTATGGAGAGTGTCACCCGGGCATGTTTACTTCCTGTAGCACCAGCCGTCTCTCAGGCTAGAGGAGGAGCCCAGACTCCTGCTACTCGCACTCTGGAGCCGGTAGTTCCCTAGTTTCAGACTCCAGCCAGTTGGAGCGGCTCAGTTGGGTGTGGTATCCCAGGCCAGTGATGGAGCAACTATGTCTGCCGATGCTTTGTGGAGATTGGATAGGTTCACCAAGCTCTTCACTACTACCTTCAGTGGTGCATCTACTGAGGATACCCAGGATTATCTAGACAGTTGTCACGAGGTTCTTCGGAATATGGGTATTGTTGAGACCAATGGAGTTGATTTTGCTACATTTTGCTTGTCTGGATCCGCCAAGACTTGGTGGAGGGATTATTACTTAGCTAGACCAGCAGGATCGCCAGCCTTGACCTAGGAGCAGTTCACACAGCTATTTCTAGAAAAGTTTCTCCCTATTACACAGCGAGAGGCCTATCAGAGGCAGTTCGAGTGCCTTCAGTAGGGATCCATGACTATCACCCAATACGAGACCAGATTCACAGATTTAGCTTGCCATACCCTTATTATACTTCCTACTGAGAAGGAGAGAGTGAGATGGTTTATTGATGGAGTCATTCAGCTGATTCGTCTTCAGTTGCCTAGAGAGGCCGGGAGTGAGATATCCTTCCACGGGGCGGCCAATGTGGCCTGGAAAGTTGAGATGGTACTATCACTGGGGGTGGTCATGGAGCGGATAAGAGGCCACGTCATTCAGGGAGATTCAGTGGTCCCTCGTCTGGAGGTAGATATTCATATGGTAGAGGCCATCTTCCTAGGCCCTTTTAGTCAGCTCTTCAGGTTTCTCACGGTGCTTCAAGTGGCTGTGGTCCTCAGATGCAGTATTCTGATCAGCAGCCTTACAGTGCACCACCAACTCCTATTAGTGCACCACTGATCCAGAGTTTTTGGGGAGGTCATTCAGGTCGTCGGGGTCAATCTCAGTTTCCTCAACCGCAGCATCCAGGTGGATGTTATGAGTGTGGTAAGTATGGTCATATCTAGAGAGCTTGCCCGAGGTTGGTAGGTACTCAGTCGCAGCATCAAGGTTTTCGTGCTATGGTTCCGGCACCAGGTGTTCCACAGACTGCCCAACCAGCTAGAGGTGGGGGTAGAGCTGATAGAGGTGGAGGTAGAGGATTTAGAGGTGGAGCTTAGACCGTTAGAGGTGGAGGCCATCCAGTTGCATGTCGTCCCAGATATGTAGCCCAGATTGGTGGGGCCCAACCCCGATATTATGGTCTTCCAGCCAGGCTCGAGACTGAGGCTTCAGATGCGGTTATCACAGGTAGTGTTTTGGTTTGTGATAGGGGTGCGTTAGTGTTATTTGATCCAGGGTCTACATACTTGTATGTGCCATCTTATTTTGCACCGTATCTGGCTATGCTTAATGATTCCCTGAGTGTCCCTGTATATGTGTCTACACCGGTGGGTAATTCTATTGTGGTAGATAGAGTCAATTATTCCTATATTGTAGTGATTGGGGGTCTTGAGACTCGTGTAGATTTATTGCTTCTAGACATGGTTGACTTCGATGTTATATTGGGGATGGACTGGTTATCACCTTACCATGCTATCTTGGACTGTCATGCCAAGAATGTGACCTTAGCTTTACTGGTTTGCCTCGTTTAGAGTGGAGAGGTACTCCTGGTCATTCTACCATGAGTGTTATCTCGTATGTGAAGGCTCGGCATATTGTCGAGAAGGGGTGTTTGGCATATTTTGCCTATGTTCGTGATTCTAGTGTTGAGGTTCCCTCTATTGATTATGTGACCATGGTTCATGAGTTTCCTGAGGTATTCCCTTCAGACCTGCCAGGTATGCCGCCCGATAGGGATATTGACTTTTGCATTGATGTGGCTTCGGGCACTCAGCCCATTTCTATCCCGCCGTATCGTATGGCCCCGCCTGAGTTGAAAGAGTTAAAGTAGCAGTTGTAAGACTTGCTTGGGAAGGGTTTCATTAGACCCAGTGTTTCACCTTGGGGTGTGCCGGTGTTGTTTGTTAAAAAGAAGGATGGGTCAATGAGAATGTATATTGATTACCGGTAATTGAACAAGGTTACAATCAAGAATAAGTATCCGCTACTGAGGATTGATGATTTGTTCGATCAACTTCAGGGTTCTAAGGTATTTTCAAAGATTGACTTGAGATATGGCTACTATCAATTGAGGATTAGATCATCCGATGTCCCTAAGATAGCTTTCTGCACTTGGTACGGGCATTACGAGTTCTTGGTTAAGTCATTCGGGTTGACAAATTCCCCAGCAACTTTTATGGATTTGATGAAACGAGTGTTCAGGACTTATTTGGATTCATTCGTGACAGACCTTATTTGGAATATTGATATATTCCTGCAACTAGGATGAGCACGAGCAGTACCTTAGAGTGGTTCTTCAGACTTTGAGGTATAGTCAGTTATATGCAAAGTTCTCGAAGTGTGAGTTCTGGTTGAGTTCAGTTGCATTTTTGGGTCATATTGTGTCAGCAGAGGGTATTCAGGTTGATCCGAAGAAGATTGAGGCAATCAAGAACTGGCCTAGACCAGCATCAGTTATAGAGATTCAGAGTTTCTTGAGATTGGCAGGCTAGTATCATCGGTTCATGGAAGGGTTTTCATCTATTGCAGTCCCGATGACCAGGTTGACCCAGAAGGGTACCTATTTCAGATGGTCGGATGAGTGTGAGGCGAGCTTTCAGAAGCTCAAGACAACTCTGACTACGACACCAGTGTTGGTTTTGCCCAAAGGTTCAGGGTCTTATACAACTTATTGTGATGCTTCTCGTA
The DNA here is from genome assembly GCA_026770625.1 of Nicotiana glauca. NCBI lineage: Eukaryota > Viridiplantae > Streptophyta > Magnoliopsida > Solanales > Solanaceae > Nicotiana > Nicotiana glauca. The sequence goes on along the minus strand of MU779459.1, from coordinate 92,587 downwards.
TTGGGTTTGGTGCAGTGTTGATACAGGATGGCAAGGTCATTGCCTATGCTTCGCGGCAGTTGAAGATTCATGAGAAGAACTATCTGGTTCATGATTTGGAGTTGGCAGCCATAGTTCACGCATTGAAGATTTGGAGGCAATATCTGCATGGCGTGGCATGCGAGGTATTCACAGATCACTAGAGTCTTCAATATTTGTTCAAGCAAAAGGAGTTGAATTTGAGGCAGAGGAGGTGGTTGGAGTTGTTGAAATATTATGACATCACCATTTTATATCATTCGGGAAAGTCCAATGTGGTGGCCGATGTTTTGAGTAGGAAGTCAGCCAGTATGGGCACTCTTGCTTATATTTCGGTCAGTGAGAGACCGCTTGCTTTGGATGTCCATGCTTTAGCCAATCAGTTCGTGAGACTCGATATTTTCGAGCCTAATCGTGTGTTATCTTGCACGATCGCTTGTTCTTCATTATTGGAGCGTATCCGTGATCGGCAGTATGAAGATCCCCATTTGTGTGTCCTTAGAGACACGATGCAGCGCGGAGGTGCCAAGTAGGTTACCTTAGATGATGATGGAGTTTTGAGATTGTAGGGTCAAGTTTGTATGCCTAATGTGGATGGGCTCTGAGAGTTGATTTTAGATGAGGCTTATAGCTCCCGATACTCTATTCATCCGGGCTCCGCAAAGATGTATTAGGATTTGCGAAAACATTATTGGTGGCAGAGAATGAAGAAGGATATCGTAGCATATGTGGCTCGTTGTTTGAATTGTTAATAGGTTAAGTACGAGCATTAGAGGCCTAGTGGTTTATTCCAGAGGATTGAGCTTCCCGAGTAGAAGTGGGAGCGGATCACTATGAATTTCGTTACTGGACTCCCACAGACTTAGAAGAAGTTTGACGTAATATGGGTCATTGTTGATAGGCTGATCAAGTCAGCACATTTCATTCCTGTGACAGTCTCCTATTCTTCTGAGAGGTTAGCTGAGATCTATATCCGAGAGATTGTTTGCCTTCATGGTGTACCCGTGTCTATCATTTTGGACCGAGGTACACAGTATACCTTGCATTTTTGGAGAGCAGTTCAGTGAGAGTTGGGCACACGGGTTGAGTTGAGCACAGTGTTTCATCCTCAAAAGGATGGGCAGTCCGGGCAAACTATTCAGATTTTGGAGGATATTCACTAAGCCTGTGTCATTGACTTTGGGGGCTCGTGGGATCAGTTTTTGCCTTTAGCATAGTTTGCCTACAACAACAGCTACCAGTCGAGTATCCAGATGGCTTCTTATAAGGCTTTATATGGTAGGCGGTGTCGGTCTCCAGTTGAATGGTTTGAGCCAGGAGAGGCTCGGTTGTTAGGCACAGATCTGGTTCAGGAGGCCTTGGATAAGGTCAGGATCATTCAGGATAGGCTTCGTACAACTCAGTTCAGGAAAAAGAGCTATGTCGATTGCAAGGTTCGAGATTTGTCTTTCATGGTCGGTGAGCGGGTATTGCTTCGAGTGTCGCCTATGAAGGGCGCGATGAGATTCGGGAAGAAGGGCAAGCTTAGCCCTAGGTTCATTGGCCTATTTGAGATTCTTGATTGAGTGGGAGAGTTGGATAATAGACTTGCATTACCACCGAGCTTATCAGTCGTGCATCCAGTGTTTCATGCGTTCATGCTTCGAAAATATCACGGCGATCCATCGCACGTGCTAGATTTCAGTACTGTCCCGTTGGACAAGGACTTGTCGTACGAGGAGGAGCCGGTGGCTATTCTAGACCAACAGGTTCGTCAGTTGAGGTCGAAGAGTTTCCCTTTTGTTCGTGTTCAGTGGAGAGGTCAGCCTGCTGAGGCATCAACTTGGGAGTCCGAGTCCGATATGCGAAGCCGTTATCCCCATCTTTTTGCCGACTCAGGTACTTCCTTCTTATGCTCGTTCGAGGATGAACGATTGTTTTAGAGGTGGAGAATTTGATGACCCAAAAGGTCATCACTTGTTTTTAAATTAAATTATATATTTCCGAGGCCTTGAAAACCTTATGTAGAGTTACCTCGATTTGCGTGCGCTGTCCGGGAGTGTAGCCGGAAAGCTTAAATATGAAAAATTGTGAAAAATTGGCTATAAAATGAGTTAATTTGATTTCGATCAGCATTTTGGATATATGGACCTGGACCCATGATTTGGCGGTCTCGGTGGGTCCATAGGAAAATATGGGAGTTGGGCGTATGCCCGGAATCGAATTCCGAGGTCCCGAGCCCAAGAAATAAATTTTTAAAGGAAATTATTTGCTGAAAGTGTTTAAGGAAATTTGAAATAAAATTTGAGTAGAACATGTTAGTATCGGGCCCGTATTTTGGTTCTGGCACAGGTCTTATATATGATTTAAGATGTTTCTGTGAAATTTGGTGAAAACGGATATCATTTGACGTGATTCAGACCTAAATTGCTAAAGTTGATGTTTTATGAAGTTTGAGAAAAATTAATTGATTTTGAGATTTAATTCGTTGTTATTGAGGTTATTTTGGCAATTTGATCGCACGGATAAGTTCTTATGATGTTGTTGAGTTAGTACGTATGTTTGGTTAGGAGTCCCGAGGGCTCAGGTGTGTTTCAGAGGTGTTTCGGAAAGTTTTGGACTTAAGAAAAATTGCAGAACCAGCTGATATGGTGTATTGATGTGTTCTTCTTCGCGTTCGCGGGATGATCCTCGCGAACGCGATGTGTTATTTGTTGCTGAAGGAATTTCCTCCTAAGCGAATGCGTAGCTTAGGTCACGAACGCGAGGCAGTGGGGAGCTATCCCTTCGCGAATGCAGTCCTGGCCACGCGAACGCAAATGCCAAGTGGTCCTTGGCAGGGGGTGGGGTAGTTGCCTTACGCGAACGCGACCCGTTAGACACGAACGCGAGGGCTCGAGGGGCTAAAGCTCCGCGAACACGAGCCCAATGTCGCGAACGCGAAGGCCTTCAGGCCTGACTCATCGCGAACACGATGATTCTGTCGCGAACGCGAAGGGTAATTGTTGCCCAGTTATTTAAAAGTCTCAAAAACATAACACTTACGGGATTTTTCCAAAATTTCACAAACCTCTTCTTCTCCAAAGCTCTTAGGCAATTTTTGAAGCATTCCTTCACCACAACCTCTTGGGTAAGTAATCTTTAATTTGTTTTCTTCCATTTTTATCAACACCCACTAGATTTTCAAGCCTAAAACATATGATTAAGGGTAGAAAATTAGGGATTTGGGTTGAATTAGGGCTTTTTGATTAGTTATGATTTAGAACTCGTTTTGGGATTAGATTTGAAAACAAATTACATATTCAGGCTCGTGGGTGAATGGGTGATCGGATTTTGGTTCGAACCTCGTATTTTTATCAAGTTTCTATCGGATTTGAGATGTTCCCCGAAGCATGTACCCCTCCCATTTAAACGGTTTTATTTCTGTTTATTTTTCGCCATATATTATATAACTGTACAGGTTTCTCTGGAGTCTGGTCCTAGCCTCGTCACTACCTCGTCGGGGTTAGGCCAAACACTTACCAGTACATGGGGTCCAAAATTTCACAAACCTCTTCTTCTCTAAAGCTCTTAGGCAATTTTTGAAGCATTCCTTCACCACAACCTCTTGGGTAAGTAATCTTTAACTTGTTTTCTTCCATTTTTATTAACACCCACTAGATTTCCATGACTAAAATATATGATTAAGGGTAGAAAATTGGAGATTTGGGTAGAATTAGGTATTTTTGATTAATTATGATTTAGAACTCGTTTTGGGATTGGATTTGAAAACAAATTACATATTCAGGTTCGTAGGTGAATGGGTGATCGGATTTTGGTTCGAACCTCATGTTTTTATCAAGTTTCTATCGGATTTGAGATGTTCCCCGAAGCATGTGTAGACGTGTGATTTTTGACCCTCCCGGAGATTTTTCATATTTTAGCATATAAATATTTAATTTAGGGCTAATATCGATATTTTAGTTAGTTTTGACCCTTTTATTCTATTTTGTAACAAAAATGAAAATTTAAAAAAAATATAATATATTTTATTTTACGTATCATTGGTAAATTTAAATGAAAAATATACAAAAATAGTACCTATCTTTATTTTTATATTATTTTTTTAAAAAACACAAAAAAAAAATAATTTTATGGTTTATAGTTTAGTTCAATTAATTAAAATTAGTTTTATATTTTTATATTATAATTGTACATAATCTTAGAAAGAGGAATCGTTCGTCAAAGGATATTCAAAGTCAAAAAGACAAATCTATGTCACAAAAGAATATTAAATAGTTATAATATTTAGAGCATGGTCAAAGTTAACAAATAAAGCACGTAAACTAAGGTGTTATTTTTTTTATTTTATTTTTTTTCTTCCGAAAACAAATATGGAAACATCGCTATCAACTATTGCTAAATGCACTACTGATGATTTATATTGAGTTCACATTTTTCTAGTGGGAATTCTAGTGGGAAAGGCACTACTAATGGTTGATATTGATTTGTAGCAATTGTCTTCTTCTATAAAAGAAAGTAGCCGCAATAGACAAAGGGGGTCCCTTCTCACGTCTTCATCTTCCTCATGAACCAACGTCCCAAAACCCTAGCAACGTAGCTCCAACCATTAAACAGCGTCGCTGCCAGCTTTCTGCCTCTAAACGACCACCCTCAACACACCCCATTCAATTTATCTTCCTCCTCCATCGTTACTGCTGCTAACCCAGAAAGACCCTAGCCCTTTTCCCTTCTTCTTCGCGCCTCATCCTCCATAGATAGGTGCAAAACCTTCCACCATTTTTTTAAAATAAAAAAAACTGAGACCTAAGACCAGCAACAGATCTTCCTCACCTCTCTCTTGCGTAAAGAGCACATACCGACACACAAAAGAGAAAGGAACGGATGAAAACATGGAAATCGAAAAATGGAACTAGTTTCGTTTGCGGTTCTCAATCCTGGGGGTTTAGTTGAGATTCAAGGTTGGTTTGTTGTATATGATTACAAGTTTGCTGTTCGATTGCTGTGTTCGAGGTTGTCGCTGGCGTGGTTTATAGTTCGACATTGTATCCCGTCGAGATCCCTATTTTGATTCGGTTTGGATATTCTAAGCTACACTACTATGGTTAAGGTATGTGTATATGACTTTCAAATAATATAATTACTGTTGAGTGACATGCTGCCATGAAATCTCAGTTGTTCATTCCTTTACGTGTATACGGAATGTTTCTTCCATGTTCAACTGCAAAATTGGGAGTTTGGTTTGAAGTACTTAGTTGACTAATGTCAAAAGCCATATTGAAAGTTGGAATAAATAAGAAAAAATCATGAAAATTTTGTCTTTGTTTTATCTTTGCTTGAACAAATTGAAGCAGTCATTTCTGTCACTTTCATACGTTGAGTCCTTGGAGTTAATTTATAATTTTTAAATCTGAGCTCTTATATTAATGTTTGTAGAAGTTTCTTTTTAGCTATTTTTCATTATTACGTTGATGTATGAAAACCATGTGGAAAGATTAGTCAAATGTAGTTATACACATTTTCTGAATTTGGACCCGTTGGAGGTTTTCATGATAATCTTTATTGAAATTTCAAACACTTGGGTCACTCCTTGAAATTGCTTTACTCACATTAAAACGCTCCATAACTGATGGCATCCACAATTAAATCTCAAAGTAGAAAAAATAACTTATGAATATGTGTAAGTTATTAGTTAAAATCCCCTTTGGAATAATTCGAGGTGCGCCATGTCAAATAAAATCTCAAAACTCATGGTCCTCACTTAATTAATACTTTAATCCTTAGAAATCGAGGTACGCCCTTTAGCGAATTTTTCATGACGCTCGCAAAGTTAACAACGCGTAGTTGCTTTAGTCGCGTTATTTTAATAACATTATCTTTCCTAAACTCGGGTGCACATTTATGTGACCCAAATCCAAATCTCAACGGAGTCGAAATATGTCAACAATCACGGGTACTTAGATATGACGTGGTGCGAGATGTGTTTTCACGACGTTGCAATTCTCTTTATAATAATAATAATAAAAGCAGTTAAAAGTTAAAATTTGCACATAAGTTCATAATTGTTAAAATCAGATAAATAAGCCGAATACGACAGTTGAGCGACCGTGCTAGAACCACGGAACTCGGGAATGCCTAACACCTTCTCCCGGGTTAACAGAATTCCTTATCCGGATTTCTGGTTCGCGGACTGTTAAATAGAGTCAAACCTTTCCTCGATTCGAGATTCAACTGGTGACTTGGGACACCAAAAATCTTCCAAGTGGCGACTCTGAATCTCTTAAATAAATAAACCCTGTTTCGATTATCCTTTAATTGAAAAAACTCCCTTGCTACCCCTGCGCAGGTGCCGAAAAAAGGAGGTGTGACAGCATGTACCCTCCCATTTAAACGGCTTTATTTCTGTTTATTTTCTGCCATATATTATATAACTGTACAGGTTTCTCTGGAGTCTGGTCCTAGCCTCGTCACTATCTCGCCGGGGTTAGGCCAAACACTTACCAGCACATGTGGTCAGTTGTGTTGATGGTACACTCTACACTCTGTGCAGATACCGGAGCAACACTTGGTTAGCAGTAGTAGGGGAGCCAGCCTTTAATCCTCCGAGACTCCGAGGTAGCCCTGCATGCGTCAGCAAGCCTGACGTCTCCTCTATATTTTATTATGTTATGTTATCACTTGTATCCGAGACAGATGATGTTTCTTTCTTTCAAACAGTTTGTATGTAGTAATCATAGTTAGTCTGTGAATGTTGTGACACTAATTTCTGGGTAGAGACATATGTTGGCTTTTCTTTTCTTTTGTACGATTTTGGTATTATAATTGTTTAAGTCTTCCTCTTAATCTCATTTTCCGCTATTATTTAAATATTGATCACATGTTGTTATAAGATGTTGAAAAGGATTAAAATGAAAGAGTTAAGATTTCTAGATTATGTGGCTTGCCTAACTTCTACGAGTAGGCGTCATCACGACTCCCGAGGGTGGGAAATCCGGGTCTTAACAAAATATTCAATAAATACAACCAATGAAATATACTCAATACAACTGTTATAACATGTATTAGGAATAAATAAAATCGTGTTAATACAAAATAAACCTGAATACAGTGAATACAACTGTTAGATACAACAGAATACGAGCACTAGGTTTATTATGAAATACACAGGCAATAGGTTACTATTACATGTTGTATCCGGCATAAATACATGATGTATTCATATATCTTAATTTTGTTAATGCAAGAAATTATAGAAAACTATAAAAAACTTACAGTCATACGTGTAGAAAGTGCCTCATTCAATATAAGGATCTCCTATTATTTTTTCCAAAGGATCTCCTATTATTTTTTCACTGTAAAGCTTCTTTGTTGCTGTAATTCCAACGTCCAAACATCCTTCTAACTTCTTCTAGGAAGTCATATATTGGCAATTCTCTTGTTGATATAAGTGCCGAATTTATTGACTCGGCAATATTTGACGATAGAGTCCATCCCCGATTAACACGTGCATACAACCTAGCCTATTTTTCATATCCAGGTAATCCCAAGTAATCTTTCACCTGAATATCTACCTTCTCCATCTTTTTCATTAGACTATCAAATTCATCCTTGGTGTATGATTTTTCCGTTGAAAAGTATACATAGCTCAACTTCTCATGACTATTTTTGAATTTCTTATTTACATTGTTCCATAGATGTCATATACAAGCAAAATGGGGTACGGTAGGATACACTCTGGATACAGATTTGATGATGCTCTTATTCCTATCTGAAACAATGTACATATTTTTTTGTTCGCCATAAACTACCTTAAATTGCTCAAAGAACCACAATCAAACAACATCATTCTTTGAACCAACTACACCATATGCTAGTGGCAATATATTTCCTATAAATACAATTTCATACATGTAAAAATATCACTATAGCAGTATTAAAAATCATAATAGCATTTTTTTCATATTAATCTAACCTGTATGTAGTTTTTTTTAAATGACTAACCTGCACTACCCAACGTGCTAGTCAAGACGAATGTTCATGTGTATGTTGATTTAGGTGACTGTCATCCACAATGACGATGGGTCTACAATAATTGAACCCCTTTATAAAATCATACAACGATATATACAAATACATGAACTCATTTTAGGGGATTTTTCCATTCTAATATGTGAACCAGGATAAGTCATATCCAGTGTATATAAGTACCATGGTAATTTATTGTATGAATCATCTGGTTCACCCCTAAGAAAATTCACTCCCGTTTCTCTAGCGCGCCACGCCAACATGTAACTAACATCTACACCAAAGTCTGATTTCACATCATCAATTATATCCTTTGGTGTGTATTTCCTCTTATGATTAGTAAGCTTGGACCTAATCATTCCCCCAATCAACCTACTGGTTGCTTGACGTTTCTCATACAACTTATCTTTCAACGGACATGTATGCTTATCATTGAACTCCCTCACTTTGAACATTTGTGATTTGTTAATACTAGAAGTCTTAGATTTCGATTCATAATCCTCAGAAATACATAACAATGTATAGCTGCATATACGTTTATGTTATAACTACAATTGGTTATGTATGGATAAAATATATACAGATCAAGGCAGGTTAATGTTAAATATCGTAGTACAAATGTGACATTACGAATATTTCTAAAACAGTTGGAGAAGTACTCCTACAGCTGATTCGGCTAAGTGTCTTCTAACCACAGACACACAACATTTTCATTTTTCAACAAAGTTTTGAATATAGAAACATACAATAAAACACAATGTATGTTTTATGAATACACCATAAAAAAAATGTTGAATACATTGTATACAACAATGTATTATGAATACATTAATAGAAATAGTTCACTTCTTCAATAACTGTTTCAACACATTAAATTAAAAACACGGATCCAGAATTATATCAGGAAAGAAAGCATATATTATGAATACAACATAATATATGTTGTATTTATAATATGCTGCCCTGAATACACTATAAAACTATTACGAATACACAAATATACAGTTGAATACAATATATTGGTGAAGAGGTTGAAGTAATAACACTCAAACCTGATAGGATTTGATCTATCAACCCGGAGTTGAAACCTTTCAGCAATTGCATATTGCTCCATCACCACCTTTAATGTAGCAACAACAACAACCCAGTATAATCTCACTTAGTGGGGTCTGGGGAGGGTAGTATGTACGCAAACTTTACCCCTACCTAGGGTAGAGAGACTGTTTTCAAATAGACCCCCGACATCCTTCCCTCCAAGAACTTCCCACCTTGCTCTTGGGGAGACTCGAACTCACAACCATCTTCAATGTAGCATTATCCTTAAATACTTGTCCAGACATCACCTCTTTTTGATTAGTATTTGAAATAATCAAATCCCTTTCCGGTTCGAAAACCTCAATTAGTTCACCTGAGTTTAAATTTCATCTGCCATTTTGTTTGACTATTAAGACTGCTTTTCTTAAAATTTAGTATGGAGGATTCAGATATACGTACCATATCATCTCAAATTTAAATGGCACTTACCAATTTATATTTTACGCTAATCTTTTTTATCATTTTCTTTCTTTAAATAAAGTGTTTACTAATTAAGCTCTTTTTAAAAAAGGTCGCAGATGTAACTCAAATATATCTACTTATCTCAAATTTAAGTTGGACTTATCCATTTATATCTTTATTACGCTAACATTTCGAACTTTTTTTCTTCCCTTTTCTTTCCTTCAAATAAAGTGAATACTAAATTGACATTAAGCCTTACACTAACAATGAATCTTGTCCAAAATTGTTCGATGATTTTTATTAACTTGCCACCTAGTTTATGTCACAACCCTAAATCGAACCCGGTCGTGATGTCGCCTCTCGTGAAGACAAGGCCAGCCAATCAACCCAATTCCCCTTTTTAAAAAAATTAAATATTTAAGAAACAGACTAAACATGATAAGATAAATCCAAAATAGCAAATAATACCATAACTAATGCGAAAGTACAACCCAAATACAACTCTAACCGGGGTGTCACAAGTCACGAGCATCTACTAATGTTTAAAATACAACGGTATTCTGGAATATACTAAATATAGTCTAATGACATCAAGAAGGAGTATAGCAGTGATGCAGACGTCGGACATCTACCTCACTAAACTCCAATGACTCTGCGTCTGCTCAGCAAATACCCGCTACCGGGTGCTGAAATACCTGAATCCGCACACAAGGTGCAGGGAGTAAAGTGAGTACTCCAACTTAGTGAGTAATAATCATAACTAAAGGCTGGATGATAAGAAATCACGAAAAGTGCATCAACATATTGTATAAAAGTAGTACAAAACCAGTAAGAAAGCAATGAAGTTGTGAAAACTCTTCAAGCACCTTAGCTCAATTTAACCTTCTTTAAAAATGACTTTTTAGCAGTCACGCAATTGTATGCAAAGCAATTAGAATAGACAAGCACAGAAAATTCACCCCTTGGGCACAAACACACAATTAAACAGGTAAATGACATACAAGTAACGAAGATAAACACATAAGATTCGCCGTTCGGGCAATATCTCAGAACATACCAGCCCCTCGGGCTCAAATCTAATATCACAATGGGTACCCGCACTCACCGGGGGTGTGCAGGCTCCTGGAGGATCCCTTACAGCCCAAGTGCAATAACAAGCCATCTCGTGGCATCATAAACTATCACGACTCAATTTTCGAACCCGGTCGTGATGGCGCCTCTCGTGAAGACAAGGCCATCCGACACTTTTATTTTCCAATTATTAATAGATAACCATTTAAGAAAAGTCTAAACATGATAAGAATAAATCTGAAATGACCGATAATAACATAAAATGTGCGGAATAACAACTACACACAGCCCTAACCGGGGTGTCACTAGTCATGAGCATTTATAAGTCAGAATACAGTCCTTCTAAGAACCATAAACTAATACAAGTATCTAAAAAGGGACAGAAGCAATAGAGGAGTAGGGACACGGGGCTGCGAATGCCAACAGCTACCTCATAATCTCCGAAAGCCCGCCTGAAGCTGGAGGAATCAGCACTCGGGAGCAGAACCAGATACGCCTAAATCTGGACACAAGGTTCACGGAGTAAAGCGAGAACTCCAACTCTGTGAGTAACAAATATAAATAACGACTGAAAATAAGAAAACACATAAGGCACAAGGCATGATATAATGAAGCAGTAAAACCATTTAAATAAAAATAGTATACCAGCTAAGAAACAATATAAGTCGTTCATCAACAAGCAAGTATATAATTGACAAACAATTAAAGAAAATAAACACGTAAAGGTTCTCCCCTTGGCAACATCTCAGAACAATACCAACCCATCAGGCTCAATCTCACATCACAATGGGTACCCGCGCTCACTGGGGGTGTGCAGACTTCTGGAGGGTCCCTTTCGGCCTAAGCGCAATAACAATCCATCTCGTGGCATCAAAACTTGGCCCTCTGCCTCATAATCAATCAAGCCATATCGTGGCGTACATATCTCAAGCCATTGGCCTCAAATTAGTATCAGTATTTCCTCACAACATAGGCCCACGACCTTACTTAGTCAAAGTACTCACAAGCCCCTCGAGCAATAGTAAAACAGTATTTCGCAGCCCAAATATCATTTAAAATATCATTTAAGTCTTAAAATTGAGTAAAAATGGTTGAGTATGAAAATAATGGAAAATAACATGACTAAGTTCAAGTAATAAATCAAAACAGTGAGGAGATATTAATGAAAAATCACAAAGGGTTCAAATAGTTGGAACTAGGCCCAAATATGGCATTCAATTCAAAATAATGATAATAACAAATAAATTTCAATCAAACATGCGGTAACATCATCAATCGGGACGGACCAAGTCACAATCTCCAATAGTGCACGACCCCACGCTTGTCATCAAGCGTGTGTCTTACCTCAATAAAATACTATGATGTGCAATCCAGGGTTTCAAACTCTTAGAACATCATTTACAATCATTACTCACCTCGAACCAGCTAAATCTCTAACTCGCGACACTGTTGCCCCTCAAATTGGCCTCCACGCGCGTCGAATATATCCAAAATCAGAACGAGGATGTCAAAATATTCTAAGGGAACAAAGCCCAAGCAAAAAGAATCAAAATATGATACAAGTCCCGAAATTGCCAAAATTCAAAACCAGGGCCCACGTCTCGAAATCAGGTAAAATTTATATTGTCAGAATTCTCATACCCTCATGAGTCTAACCATACCAAAATTATCAAATTTCGATACCATTTGGTCCTTCAAATCATCATTTTATATATTTGGAAGATTTCACAAATTTTCTTCCCAAATTACATCCCAAATCACGAATTAAATGATTAATTCAATGATAGATTCATGTACTCTAGCCAAATCTGAGCTAGAATCACTTACCCCTATGAATTTCTTGAAAAACCATCAAAAAATCGCCAAAATCCGAGCTCTCTAGATCAAAATATCAAATAAAACCCAAAACCTCGTATTTATAGAGTACCCCACGGATTTCCACCTCTGCGGACTACACAAAAACGACTGTGGTCCGCACAAAACCAGTGCGGTCCGCACAAAAATGACTGCAGCCGCACATGTTTTGACTATAGTGACATGCTTTAGTATTTATCTTTCGCTACAGATGTCCAAATGGCTATATCTTTACCTTTCTGGAAACTAGGCACGAAGGGCTACAACTTCCGTGTTTGCATCATCTCAAAATTTCTTGTAGATCAAAAGATATGAGCTTCTGAAGTAGGACTAGTGAAATTTGGCTCACTGTGGACCGCACTGCATTTTGTGTGGCCGCAAAGCCTCAACCGCGGACACAATAGATTTTGTGCGGTCTGCACTGGTGGGTTTCGAGGCCTGCAACTCTTCTAGACCTGCAAGAGCTATGATTTTCGTCCTAAAACATCCCGGTACCTACCCGAAACTCACCCGAGTCCCCGGGACTTCAAACCAATTGTACCAACACATCCCATGACGTCGTTCAAACTTGTTCAAAACCTGGGAACGCTCACAACAACATCAAATCACTAATTTAACATATGATTCAAGCCTAAGAACTCCAAGAACTCTTAAATTATTCTTTCGATAAAAAAGTCTATCAAATCTCGTCCGAATGACCTGAAATTTTGCAAGCACGCCATATTCAACACTATACGAAACTTCAAACATTCAACTTCGACATTTCAAGCCTAAATTAGCTACACACTCCAAAACACAATCCAATCACGCTCCTAAGTCATAAATCACCTCCCGAAGCTAACCGAACCATCAGAACTCACATCCGAGTCCTCTAACACATAAGTCAACATTTGGTTGACCTTTGCAACTTAAACTTTCTTAAAAGAGACTAAGTGTCTCAAACTTTACCAAAATTATTCCAGACTCAAACCGACCAACCCGATACCACAAAACAAGCATAACAAAGCATAGAGAAGCAGAAATGGGGGAAACGGAGCGGTAACCCATGAGATGACTGGCCGGGTTGTTACATCCTCCCCAACTTTAAAAAATGTTTGTCCTCGATCGAGTCAAGAAACATAACTGAAGCCTCGAATAGGAGAGGATATCTGCTCCCCATATCCCACTCGGTCTCCCAGGTAGCCTCCTTCATGGGTCGACCTCTCCACTGCACTTTCACTGAAGTTATATCCTTTGACCTCAACTTCAAAACCTAATGCTCCAAAATGGTTACTGGCTCCACATCATAAGTCAAATCACCCTCCAACTGAACTGTGCTGAAATCCAAAACATGATACGGATCTCCAATATACTTTTGAAACATAGAGACATGACATTTCGGATGCACACTCGACAAACTGGGTGTAAAAGCAAGCTCATAATCCACCTCCCCAATACTCCGAAGCACCTCAAAAGGTCCAATGAACTGCGGACTCAACTTCCCTTTCTTCCCAAATCTCATAACACCCTTCATGGGCGAAACCTTCAACAGGACCTTCTCACCAACCATGTAGGACACATCTCGAAACTTCATGTCAGCATAACTCTTTTCCTCGACTGCGTTGTACGAAGTCTCTCCTGAATCACCTTTACCTTTTCTAAAGCATCGCCGACCAAATATTTCCCTAATAGCCTAGCCTCACCAGGCTCGAACCAACCAACTGGAGATCTACACCGCCTCTCATACAGAGCCTCATATGGAGCCATCCGAATACTCGACCGATAGCTGTTGTTATAAGAAAACTCTTCGAGCGGTAGAAACTGATCCCACAACCCTCCTAAATCAATAACACAAGCGTGTAGCATATCCTCTAGTATCTGAATAGTACGCTCGGATTGCCCGTCCGTCTGAGGGTGAAAAGTTGTGCTCAACTCCACCTGAGTACCCAACTCTCGCTGAACAGACCTCCAAAACTAGGAAGTAAACTGGGCGCTCCGATTTGAAATGATGGAAATTGGGACACCATGTAACCGAACAATCTCCCAGATATATATCTCTGATAACCGCTCTGAAGAATAAGTAGTACAAATAGGAATTAAGTGCGCGAACTTGGTCAATCGATCCACAATCACCCAAATAGCGTCGAACTTCTTCAAAGTCCATAGGAGTCCAATAACAAAGTACATGGTGATTCTCTCCCACTTTCACTCTGGAATATCTATCTGCTGGAGCAAGCCACCCGGTTTCTGGTGCTCATATTCACCTGTTGACAATTGAGACACCAAGCTATAAATCCCACCATGTCTTTCTTCATTCTCCTCCACCAATAGTGCTGCCTCAAATCCTGATACATCTTTGCGGCACCCAGATGAATGGAATACCGCGAGCTATGGGACTTATCCAGAATCAACTCCCGAAGTCCATCTACATTGGGCGCACAAATCCTGCCATGCATCCTCAATACCCCATCATCACCAATGGTCACATCTCTGGTATCATCATGCTGAACTTTGTCTCTAAGGACAAGCAAATGCAGATCATCATACTGGCGCTCTCTAATGCAATCATATAAAGAAGACCGAAAAACTACACAAGCCAATACCCGATTCGACTCCGAAATATCCAACCTCACAAACCGATTGGCCAAGGCCTGAACATTAACTGCAAGAGGTCTCTCCCCAACTGGAATATATGCCAAACTACCCATACTAACTGCCTTTCAGCTCAAAGCATCGTCCACCACATTGGCCTTTCCTGGATGATACAATATAATGATATCATAATCCTTAAGCAACTCCAACTATCTCCGCTGCCTCAAATTAAGATCCTTTTGCTTGAACAAATACTTAAGACTGCGATGATCAGTGAATATCTCACAAGACACGCCATACAAGTAATGCCTCCAAATCTTTAATGCGTGAATTATGACAACCAACTTTAAATCATGAACGAGGTAGTTCTTCTCACGGGGCTTCAACTAACAAGAAGCATACGCAATAACTCTACCCTCATGCATAAACACATAACCAATCCCAACTCTCGAAGCATCACAATACACGGTATATGATCCTAAAGCTGATAGCAAAACCACCACTGGAGTTGTGGTGAAAGCTGTCTTGAGCTTCTGAAAGCTCTCATTACACTCGTCCGACCATACAAATGAAGTACCCTTATGAGTCAACTTGGTCAAGGGCGATGGGATAGATGAGAATCCCTGAACAAACCAGCGATAATAGCCTGCCAAACCAAGAAAACTGCGAATCTCTGTGGCTGAGGATGGTGTGGGCCAACTCTGCACAACCTCTATCTTCCTTGGGTCAACCTGAATACCCTAGCTGAACACCACGTGTCCCAAAAATGCCACTGAACTGAGCCAAAACTCATTCATGGAGAATTTTGCGTAAAGATTCTCCTCCCTCAATCTCTGTAACACAACTCTCAAATGCTCCGCATGCTCCTCCTGACTATGCAAATATACCAGAATGTCATCAATAAAGACTATGACAAACGAGTCAAGATAAGGCCGGAACACGTTGTTCATCAAATGCATGAACGTTGTTGGGGCATTGGTCAACCCAAAAGACATAACCAGAAACTCATAATGACCATATCTGGTCCTGAAGGGCGTCTTAAGAATATCCGAATCCCTGATCTTCAACTAGTGATAACCTGAACAGAGTTCAATCTTAAAGAACACCCTCGCTCACTGAAGCTGGTCAAATAAATCATCAATGCGAGGCAAAGGATACTTGTTCTTAATTGTTACCTTGTTTAATTGCCTATAACCAATGCACATTCTTATAGTGTCATCCTTCTTTTTTACAAACAGAATTGGCGCACCCAAGGTGACAAACTAGGCCGAATAAACCCCTTATTAAGGAGCTCCTGAAGCTGCTCCTTTAACTATTTCAACTCTGTTGGTGCCATACGATACGGTCGAGTAGAAATGGACTGAGTACCCGGCACCAGGTCAATACCAAAATCAATATCCCTATACGGTGGCATGACCGACAGGTCTGCAGGAAATACATCAGGAAAATCCCCCACAACTGGAACAGAATCAATACTGGGAGTCTCAGCTCCGACATCCCTCACAAAGGCAAAATACGAAAGACAACTTTTCCCAACCATACGTTGGGCTTTCAATAAAGAGATCAATCTACTAGGAACATAATCAGTCATACCTCGCCACTCGATCTGTGGTATACCTGGCATAACCAAAGTGACTGTCTTAGCATGACAATCTAGAATATCACAGCATGGAGATAACCAATCCATGCCTAAAACAACAGTGAAATCCACCATACTCAATAATAATAAATCAACTCGGGTATCCAGACCCACAATAATCACCACATGACCAGTATACACGGTTTACAATAATAGTATTGCCTACCGGGGTAGATATATAAACAGGTAAAGCAAGAAACTCATGGGGCGTACCCAAATAACGAGCAAAGTATGATGACATATAAGCAAAGGTGGATCCAGGATCAAATAACACAGAGGCATCTCTGTGGCAGACTTAAACAATACCTATAATAACAGCAAATGAAGCAATAGCATCGGGTCTGCTTGGAAGAGCATAGAAACGGGCCTAACCGCCCCCTGATCGACCTCCCACTCTGGGGCGACCCCTGGTTGACTGACCTCCACCCCTAGATGGCTGGGCAGGTGGTGGTGAAGCAATTGGCACCGAAGCCGATGACTGACCCCTCTGCTGGGATGAACTAGCAAAACAACGAGGACACTGCCTCCACATGTGGCCCATCTCACCACACTCATAACAACTCCTAGGTGCTGGACAAGGAGACTGAAGGGAACCCCTCGCGCCAGAGTGAGTAGCAGATGCACGTGGCATAGAAGAGCCTTGAACTGATGGAGTACGGGATGTACTCTAAGCTAGAAGTGCACTAAGTGATGACTGGACTAGATGTGAAATGTGAGAACCATGACCCAATGATGCCACACGATAACCTAGGCGTGCTAGCTAAGAAGGCCTAAATGGACGGCCTTTGCCCTGCTGAATCTGGCCCCTTGAAGGAGCACCACTGTAACTACCAGATTCTCGAGGCCTCTTGGCCTCCCTCTCCTCTCGCTCCTGGCAATGAACACACTCAATATCTTGGGAAATATCCATAACCTCGTCGAATGTAGCATCAGTCATGCTCTCCCTGGTCGTAAGAATACAGAGCTGATAAGTAAGACCATCAACAAACCTCCTGATGCTCTCTCTATCTTTCGGAATCAACACGATGGCATGACGAGCCAACTCAGAGAACCTCAACTCATATTGTGACACGGTCATCTCCCCGTGACGCAATCACTCAAACTGTCTACGCAGTTCCTCTCTGCGAGATTGTGGCATATACTTTCTCCAGAAAGAGAAAGGAGAACTGCTGCCAAGTAAGGGATGCAACACCAACAGGCCTACGCCTCTCAAAATCCTCCCACCAAGTGAAAGCAGGTCCTAAAAACTGATAGGTAGTGAAAGTGACCCCACTGGTCTCCAGAATACCCGCGGTACGAAGCATCCTCTAACACTTGTCCAAAAAGCCCCTGGACATCCTCGGCCTCTGCACCACTGAAAGTCGGAGGCTGAAGTCTACCAAACCTCTCTAACCTACGTTGTTCATCCTTTGGCATGACAGAAACTACATAATCTTGAGCAGCTACAACCGGTTGTGCTGGTGGTGCCTCCGGTGTCTGTACTCCCTGAACTACCGGATCGGGTGTACGGGCAGCGAGAGTCTGATAGCCTACCCCTGCCTGAGAAGTAGCTTCGATATTAGAAATTGTTACCGCTTGAGCAAGGCTAGTGCATACTGTTAATATGTGAGCCAAAGTCTCCTGAAGACCCGGATTCACAATGGGCACAACTAGTGCCTGAGCTGGTGTTGCTGGAGCACCCACAGCTGGGACCTGGTCCTGAATTGGGGTTGCTGATGGATCCACAGGTGCTACCCTCGCTGCTCTTCCTCTACCACAAACACGACCGCATCGTCAGCCTCTGCTGGCCACATCTGGTGGCACTGGTGGTCGTCCACCCTATCCAGTAGCGTGCATCCTCACCATCTGTGAGAGCATAGAATAACAGAAGTTTAGTACTCGGATCAACAATTTCGCACGACAAGAATTTCAAGAATGTGAAATTTTCCTAAAGGTTCTGCAGCCTCTCGAGGATAAATACAGACATCTCCATACTGATCCGCGAGACTCTAGTAAACCTGCTCAAGACTCGCGAGACCTATGTAACCTAGGTTATGATACCTAATTGTTATGACCCAATCCCCGAACCCGGTCGTAATGGCGCCTCTCATGAAGACAAGGCCAACCGACACTTTTATTTTCCAATTATTAACAGATAAGCATTTAAGAGCAGTCTAAACATGATAAGAATAAATCTGAAATGACCAATAATAACCTAAAATGTGCAGAAGAACACCCACACACAACCCTAACCAGAGTGTCACTAGTCATGAGCATCTATAAGTTAGAATACAATCCTGCTAAGAACCATAAACTAATACAAATGTCTAAAAAGGGACAGAAGCAATAGAGGAGTAGAGACATGGGGTTGGGAATGCCAATAGCTACCTCATAATCTCCGAAAGCCCGCTTGAAGTTGGAGGAATCAGCACTCCAGAGCGGAACCAGATACGCCTGAATCTGGACATAGGGTGGATGGAGTAAAGTAAGTACTCCAACTCTGTGAGTAACAAATATAAATAACGAATGAAAGTAAGAAAACACGTAAGGCACAAGGCATGATACAATAAAGCAGTAAAACCATTTAAATAAAAATAGTATACCAGCTAAGAAACAGTATAAGTCATTCATCAAAGAGCAAGCATATAATTGACAAACAATTAAGGAAAATAAACACGTAAAGGTTCTCCCTTCGGCCACATCTCAGAACAATACCAGTCCCTCCGGCTCAATCTCACATCACAATGGGTACCCTCGCTCACTGGGGGTGTGCAGACTCCTGGAGGGGGCCCTTTCGGCCTAAGCGCAATAACAAGCCATCTCGTGTCATCAAAACTAAGCCCTCGGCTTCATAATCAATCAAGCCACCTCGTGGTGTACATATCTCATGCCCTCGGCCTCAAATTAGTATTAGTGTTTCCTCACAACATAGGCCATCTACCTTACTCAATCAAAGTACTCACAAGCACCTCTAGCAATAGTAAAACAATATTTCTTAGCCCAAATATCATTTAAATCTTAAAACTGAGTAAAAATGGCTGAGTGTGAAAATAATGGAAAATAAAATGACTGAGTTCAAGTAATAAATCAAAATAGTGAGGAAATATTAATGAAAAACCACGAAGGGTTCAAATAGTTGGCACTAGGCCCAAATATGGCATTCAATTCGAAATAATGATGATAGCGAATAAATTTCAATCAAATATGCGATAAAATCATCAACCGGGACTGACCAAGTCACAATTCCCAATAGTGCACGACCCCACGCTCGTCATCAAGCGTGTGCCTCACCTCACTATATCACTATGATGTGCAATCTGGGGTTTCAAATCCTCAGAACATCATTTACAATCATTACTCACCTCGAACCGACTAAATCTCTAGCTCGCGACGTTCTTGCCCCTTAAATCGGCCTCCACGCGCGTCTCCAAAATTAAAACGAGGATGTCAAAATATGCTAAGGGAACAAAGCCGAAGCGAAAACGATCAAAATATAACACAATTCCCGAAATTACCAAAACCCGAGCCCCGGGCCTACATCTCGGAATCGGGTAAAATTTACATTTTCAGAATCCTCATACCTTCACGAGTCTAACCATACCAAAATTATCCAATTCCTATACTATTTGGTCCTTCAAATCATCATTTTATATTTTTGGAAGATTTCACAAATTTTCTTCCCAAATCTAATCCCAAATCACGAATTAACTGATAGATTCATGTATTCTAGCCAAATCTGAGTTATAATCACTCACCCCGATAAATTTCTTGAAAAAACTTCGACAAATCGCCAAAATCCAAGCTCTCTAGGTCAAAATATCAAATAAAATCCAAAACCTCGTATTTATAGAGTACCCCGCGGATTTCCACCTCTGCGGACTGCACAAAAACGACCGCGGTCCGCACAAAACTAGTGCGGTCCGCACAAAAACGACTACAGTCGCACATGTTTTTGACTATAGTGATAGGCTTTAGTATTTTGGCCATCACTTTTGCTATAAATGTCCAAATTGCGATATCTTTACCTTTCTGGAAACTAGACACGGAAGGATACAACTCCACCATTTGAATCATCTCAAAATTCCTTGTAGATCAAAAGATATTAGATTCAGACGTAGGATCGGTGAAATTTGGCTCACCACGGTCTGCACTGCATTTTGTGCGGCCGCAAAGCCTCCACCGTGGTCCGCACGGGATTTTGTGCTGTCCGCACAGCCCCTACCGCGGACACATTGGATTAGTGCAGTCCGCACCAGTGGGTTCCGAGGTATGCAACTCTTCTGGACCTGTAACAACTATGATTTCGGCCTAAAACATCCCGGAATCTACCCGGAATTCACCCGAGTCCCCGAGACTTCAAACAATTGTACCAACACATCCCATGACGTCGTTCAAACTTATTCAAAACCTCGGAACGCTCACAAAAACATCAAATCACCAATTTGACATAGGATTCAAGTCTAAGAACTCTTAAATTATGTTTTCGATAAAAAAGTCTATCAAATCTCGTCCGAATATCCTGAAATTTTGCAAGCACGTCATATTCAACACTATAGAGCTACTCCAACTTTCGAAATTCCATTCCGACCCTTAGATAAAAATCTCACTATCGGACTAGAAACTTCAAATATTCGACTTTCGACATTTCAAGCCTAAATTAGCTACAGACCTCCAAAACACAATCTGATCACGCTCCTAAGTCATAAATCACCTCCCGAAGCTAACCGAACCATCAGAACTCACATCCGAGCCCTCTAACACATAAGTCAACATTCGGTTGACTTTTCCAACTTAAACTTCCTTAAAAGAGACTAAGTGTCTTAAACTTTACCAAAATCATTCCGGACTCAAACCGACCAACCCGATACCACAAAACACGGATAACAAAGCATAAAAAAGTAAAAATGGGGGAAACAGAGCAGTAACCCATGAGACGACTGGCCGGGTCGTCACATAAACATGCCTTCAGCCTCATTATCATAATCAGTATACCACTGTTGTGGCGTGTAACCCGATCCAAAAGTATCCTCACAATATATGCCATAGGGCTTACTTAGTCAAAAATCACATAAGCCGCTTGGGAAACAGTAAAAACATGATGCTCAGCCCAAAATATCATTTAGAATATCATTTCAAGTGTTTAAACATAGTAAACGTGGGTGGATTTTGAAAATAGTAGAATATAACATGACCGAATACAAGTTTAAAGTAAAAACAATGAGGAAATATCATTAAAATCCCCGAAGAGTTCACATAGTTGGCACGAGGCCTAAATATGGCATTCAGGCCCACAATATAGCAATATTAAACAATTAACTATCAAATACGCAGTAAAATAATCATTCAGGATGGACTAAGTCACAATTCCCAATGGTGCTCTACCCCACACTCGCCATCTAGCGTGTAAGTCACCTCAACATAACACTACGATGTGCAAATCCGGGGTTTCATACCCTCAAAACATCATTTACAATCATTACTCACCTCGATCCGGTCCAAACTCTAGCCCGCGATGCCTTTGCCCACACGAACCGATCTCCAGATGCTCCAAATCTAGTCACAATCAGTACACAATCATTAAAATATGCTAAGGGAACGAATCCCACTCGAAAATATACAATTTACATCAAAATCCGAAATTGCTCAACTCTCCCTCGGGACCACGTCTCGCAACCTGATAAAAATCACGTCAATAAAATCCTCATCTTCTTACGAGTTCATACATACAAATTTTACCAAAATTCGACAAAAATTCGGTCTCCAAATCATCAAATCTTATTTTCAAATTCTAAGCCCTAACTCTCCAATTTTTGGCTTCAAATCCCACTAATTTCATGTTTAAACAAGTAAGAATCAATATAGGATCGAGTATTAAGTCCGAAATTCTTACCTCCAAGAAGTTCTCTTGAATTCCCTCTTCAATTTGCTCTCCTAAGCTCCAAAATCGAGCTTAAAAATGGTGGACTATGACAAAAAAACGCAAAAATGGCATTTTAAGCATTCTACCCAACCATTAAATTTCCTTCATTGCGATTGCGGAAAAAGCCACGCGATCGCGAAGCACAAAATGCTCACTCCCCCATTTGACCTTACACAATCACACAAAACAACACGCGATCGGGAAGTCATAGAGCTCAAACCTATGCGATCGCAACTGGGCTCACGCGAATGCGAAGATACACCACACAGAACTACGCGATCGCAACCCACTCCACACCATCGCGTAAAGCAACTCTGCCTCTGTCCTCAACTAAGCCTACGCGATCACAATTCTATATACGCAATCGCGTAGAAAAAAAGGATTGCAACACACCTGAAGCAAAATCTGCAACACCCCCATATGCAATTTCATCCGTTTAACCACCCGAAACTCACCCGAGGTTCCCGCGACCTCAACCAAAAGCACCAACATATCCTAAAACCTTATCCAAACTTGTTCCAATCTTCAAAACACCTCAAACAACATCAAATCGACCAAAACACATCGGATTCAAGCCTAAGTTTCTAAAATCTTCCGCATTACGCTTTTGACCAAAAAGTCTATCAAACCTTGTCCGAATGACCTGGAATTTGCACACATATCCCAAAGAGATACAACGGAGCTATTGCAACTTCCGAAATTCCATTCCGACCCCTATATCAAAATCTCACCTATCAACCGGAACACGCCGAAATCTCAATTTCGCCAATTCAAGCCTAAACCTTCCACGAACCTCCAAAATGCATTCCGATCATGCTCCTAAGTCCCAAATCACCTAACAGAGCTAACCAAACCATAAAAATTTCGATTCGAGATCATATACAACAAGTCAAATCTTGGTCAAACTTTTCAAATTTCAAGCTTCAAACTGAGAACTGTTCTTCCAAATTCATTCCGATTAACCTGAAAACCAAAACCAACAATCTACATAAGTCTTAATACATCATATGGGGCAAGTCATGCCCGAGAACTAATGAGCCAGGTGCAAAAGCTCAAAACGACCGGTCGGGTCGTTACAGTTTAACATTTGTTCGCTACTCTCATTTTAATATTGTATATATGATATACATTTTTTGATGTTTTTGGTTCTTTCTTTATCTTTTATTTTTATTTAAATCAAGCCAACTAACAAGGAAATATAAAATAATGCAATAAATGTACAACTTAATAATGTTGAAGGATAATATAATATATGAAAATAGTTAAGGGTAGTCTGGTGCACTAAACTTCATTTGTGTGCGGGTCCGAAAAAGAACTAGATCACAATGATCTATTATACATAGCTATTTTCACGACTCAAATCCGTGACATCCGGGTCACTTAACAACAACTTTACTAATTACATCGATACTTTAAATATGTGAAAATGGATGATGCGACTATAAACGACATCGCAATTTCGAACAAAGTACTGTTGGGTGAGGAATGTACTAATACTGCTGTGCGTTTTGTGATCCCGCGAAAATTTTGATTTTACTTTAAGAAAAAGAAAAAAAAAAGAGATTACAAATTTGAAACAGACACATATACTACATGGGCATAATTTCAGCACTCACACGAAAAGCACTCTCAGAATTCCTTTAAAGAGACCCCAACGCCATTTTTATTTCAACAATTCTTTGTTCAGGCTTCTGTGTTTTCGAGTTCTAAGGCTTTGCTGATTATATAAAAAGGTCCATTCTCGCTCTTTTGGTTTAATTATATTTGGGCTTGAATCTGTTTGATAAAATGTCTGAATGAAGTAACTTGATGTGTATCTGTTTGAAACTGTTCGTGTATTTAGTTAGATGACATTCACATTGATTTCATGTTCAATTTTGATTAACCCCATGACGTTAAGTGATTTCGTGCTTGTTAAATCATTAATCCAGTGTTAAATTTAGTTTAAAATAAAAGAGAAAATAAAACATGGTAGAAATGGATGTTTGGGTCTGTTATTGATCTTAAGTTTCCAGCACATTGTAATGTTACTTGTGTGAATCGATTTGGTGAAAATGAAAAGGAAATTTGCGCTTAAGATGGTTCTTGTTGCTTTTATTTTCATCACTTGGATCACTAGAAGAATTCTTAGGCCCATCAACAGATTGGGTAGGTAACTCTAGGTGACTTCATTGCTATGTGCTTGCATGGAACTTTCTTGTATTCATTCGAAGGGAATGCCCCGATTTCTTTATAATGTACTAATGAGGCCATCCGTTCAAGACCTGAGATGACGGGTGCACGGATAGGATAGTGTAGGGTTTCTATTTTTCTTTTGTTTTATCTTTGGAATGTGTTATAAGTATTTTCGTCATTTCTTTTCTCTTTTGTGTATGCTTGTATTTGTTTGGTTTCAATCCCGTATTTAAAAAGCTAATGAGATCAAGTAAGTTTACTGTATACAGGACTGGAGGGGTGCCTAATACCTTCCCCTCGGTCAACTGAACCTCCTAACCCGATCTCTGATTTGCAAACTAGTTTTAGAATTAAATAGTACTAAAGGGTTTTAATCAAGAAGAATTCGATGTTTTCAAAAGGTTAGCAAAGTTACCTAACACACTTAGTTAACAATTCTCATATTTAAGTTGGGTGGTGACTCCGAATTATTTTTTCAAAACCCTTTCGGATTATCAAATTGTCGCGGCATTCAACTCCCTCGAAAAAAGGGGATGCGACACGTATTAGAAATTGACAAGCCTCATGGCCTATGGCTATCTGATTGTTCCATTTTGGTGCCCACTAATGCCAATTTATACTTGTCATTTGTTGCTTTTCTCGGAATAATGAAAACAGAAACATTTCTTTTGGTCAAGGTATCGACAACTTGTTCAGAGAAGATAAAATGGGTGTAAATGAGTTAAAGGAGGCTTTAATCTTTCTCTGCAAAGGAGAACTCTGGAGAATGGCTGTTCTTTGGACTCTCTCTCTCATCATTTCCTACTTGCGGCTGTTTGCCCATAGCCTATTCTTGGGAAAATCCAAATTCAGTGATCGTTCTTCACCTTCACTGCCTACAACATCATCTGATCCTGCTACTGCTTCTATCAGAAAGCCCATCTGCATAATTACAGGTGTAAGTGAGCTTTTGGCTTTTTTTGATTCTTTTAGTTTGTGTTGGTAGTTCTATGCGATTCTAATCCAACCTATGTCACATTGACTATTCATTTTTTTCGCCAATGTCACAATGACTGATCATTTTGCCTGTATATCCATTTTGAATGGTATATGACTTATGCTTCACATTACCATCCATGACTTTTTCTTATTGGTGTTTAATTTACTAAGCGTTTTTTTATCCAGTAAATAAATTTCATTAATTTACTTTCGTTTACAGGCTACATCTGGTTTGGGTGCTGCAGCTGCCTATGCCCTTGCTAAAGAAGGCTATTATGTTGTTCTTGGTGGGTTTCTTGATGCATCCTTCCTTGATATGATTAAAAAAATGAAATGCTGTTCTAATTTTACTTGTACTTATTTATTGCAAGTGCCACACAGATTTCCTGATTTGGTTAATAGATCAAATATGTGCATAGAGAAGCACTCTCCATGAGAACTATGCAGCTAACTTGCAAATCTGAGAATCTGCTTAGGAGAATACAGATGTTGTGTTAGTTGATCTTCATTATTGTAGGCAAGGTGAAAACGTTACCCCCTCCTTTTGCTTTTGCCATTTTATGTCTTTGGTTATATTCAGAGGGCGCTGCAGCTTTAGGAATCGCCTTCGGTTATCACTTAATCAGGAAAAAATCATGTGAAGTATAGTGTGTGGATTTGCTTCATCTGATAATGCGAAAAAGGCGATGGTGGGTGGGTGGGTATCTTTGGTGTAAGGAAAAGAACCGCTTTAGATAGTTGGATCTTCACAAGGGGATTAATCATTGTTAAAACTTTAATAAATTCATTATACAAGAAGATTGTTTAGCTACTTATAGCATTTTGATGATAAGCTGTTTGCCAAAAAGAAATTTGGGAGGAAAATTCTGGTTTCCAATGTAGGATATAGATGGTGTCACTTTACAATAGTGAGGTATTTAGTTTCCCTTTTCCTATATCTTTTTGCTTTCGTCTTGTTTTAGACCAGGAATCTTCTTATTTTTAATTTTTAGTATCTTCATGCCACTCGAAATGGCAAATTGCTTTTCTGGTGATTTTAGT
Organism: Nicotiana glauca; assembly: GCA_026770625.1. Classification (NCBI taxonomy): domain Eukaryota; kingdom Viridiplantae; phylum Streptophyta; class Magnoliopsida; order Solanales; family Solanaceae; genus Nicotiana; species Nicotiana glauca. The sequence goes on along the minus strand of MU779459.1, from coordinate 65,840 downwards.
GAATTGTAATTTACTATGTCAGAAATCAATTCAGCAGCCGACTACTTTTGTTCCAATTACTTTTGCAACTTGTCTTTTTTCTTTTATCGTTCATGCAACTAAACTTTATACTTATCACAAAAAGTTTTTAATGAAGTTCCACCTCCTAAGTTGATGCTAGTATGGTTGAACTGACCCTCTATTACTTGCAGCTGGAAGATCTTTGCATTCGTTGTCAAAGGTACTATGAGTCATTGGCCTTTATCTGCGTCATTCTGATTTTGCTTGGATATATTTTGATTAGTTCTTATTTGACAGATTGTTTCTGATATCCAAGAACAGCTAGATGATGCTTGTGTAAAAGCTTTTCAGGTTGATTTGTCCTCATACAAGTCAATCTTGAGCTTCAAACACTCCCTTCAACAGTGGCTGTTGGACTCAGACATGCATTGCTCTGTCCAGGTCCTAATAAATAATGCTGGAATCCTTACAACATCATATAGAATCACTGCAGAGCAATGTGATCAGTAAACCGCCTAAATCTTTATACATTGCTTTTCTTCATTCTGGCTAATTATCCTCACGATAGGTTGGCTTAGGCATTCTTCTCATGAAAAACTACTAGTTTATGCGTTTCATCCTTTATTTTTTGTGGAAAAACTATCTCTTGCTACCCTGTATAATTGGAAAAGGCGGAAAAGGCCTGCGTTTCAGCCTTTATTTTTGTGGAAAAACTATCTTTTGCTAAGCCTTGTATAATTGGAGATGGCCAAATTTTACAGAAATATGAAACATAATTTAGAAAAGCATTTTTAATCGACAATATTTATCCCAACTTGACTTATCAGATAAGCAGTGAATATTAGTGTTTTTCCCCCTTGCATTTTAGATAATTCTGCATGGAATCAACATCCTCCACTTCCCTTTGATGTGTGCATCTTTCCTTAATTTTGTTGGAGAAATCTTTAATTACTATCTTACCAGACTTCCATATTCCATTGCTAATCCATCTGGAGGATTGAAAAAATTGTAGCAGTTCATCTTAGTTATTTGTGGAGTTCTTTCATTAAAAGGAGGTGACAAGCATAGGAACCTTGTCAGTTGTCACTCCACAACGAGAAAATCTTATGTGTGCATTCGCTTTCCATTTTTACATGATAGGATCCTGCATTGGTGCTAATCAACATCCTTATCTTCTTGCAGGATGATGTCAACTAATTATATTGGTCCATTTTGTCTTACAAAACTGCTTTTGCCGCTTCTAGAACAGAGTCCTATCCCTTCTCGTGTTGTTAATGTTACATCATTCACGCATCGGAATGGTAGGTATAATTCCTATCGTATCAGTAGTATGTGCCCTCGATGTTCACCAGCATCATGGACACTCGATGCGTAAAAAGGGAAGGTGTTGGCTTGTATCAAAAGCATACACGTAAACTACTCTTGTGCATTGTTATGTTGCTTCATATGCCCATCTATCGTAATATCTTTGACATTCTTCATTTTATTTCCTCTACTCTATGTTCTTCGGTGTTAAAACTGCTGTCATTCTGCCATTTTGAAGTTTTTTAGCTGATTACCAACTCAACCTTAGAGATCTCAGGATGAAGGTTGCCTGAGATAATGAGCTAGATTATAATAGATTCTTCATAGCTAAATCAACAGAAGCCAATCAAAAGCAGTTTGTGGCTTTGTGCTAATAAACTCTCTGCTGAAAATACTTCTTATATCCTGTTTCGCTTATCTTTTCTCCTGAAATATATCACAATGGAAATACATGAGGGTGGCTTTTTTTTTTTTTTTTTAAAAAAATAATTTAAATAACGATTGAAGTGGAGCTGCATTTTGTTTCTTTGAATGCTCTTTCGGTTGTTATTGGTGAACTTACAGATATGAGTGTAATTTGGCATTTTCTACTTTTGGTCGATAGTGTCTAGCATGGAGGTCACCAGAGAAACAATATCTGGGAAGTATTTTTCAGAATTAAGTTCCTACCCATTTGCTCATGTATATGAGTATTCTAAATGTAAGTTGAATTTGCCAAATTAAACTAAGCTTGGATATCCAATGAACTCATTGACACCTAAAAACTCTGGCCACTTCTCTTGCAGTATGCCTTCTGCTCTTGACATATGAGCTTCATCGACGAGTTGGTCTGGTGGAGAAATCTCAGAATGTCTCTGTCATGTATGTTTATGTTCTCCTTTATCAAGCAAATGTTATGTTCTCTTTGTCACCTCCTAAGTCATTATGCTTATCAATTGTATTCTATACCTTTCAAGAATGTTTGACAAGCAACCGCTCTGAGGGAAAGCACCCTCCACTTCCAACCAAGAGGTTGTGAGTTCGAGTCACCCCAAGAGCAAGGTGGGCAGTTCTTGGAGGGAAGGATGCCGAGGGTCTATTTGGAAACAACTTCTCTACCCTAAGGTAGGGGTAAGGTCTGCGTACGCACTACCCTCCCCAGACCCTACTTGTGGGATTATATTGGGTTGTTGTTGTACCTTTTAAGAATGTCTTTTGTTTATTAAGGTAAAACTTATCTTTTGTGTTGGTTTGTAAAGAACATGCATACTTATCCCTATGGTGTCACCTGCTTGTTCGTTGCCAGTTACTTAGAAGCTAAATTATAGGCTAATTCTTCTTTCATTGTTTATGCATATATTAGAGTGAAAACTGAGCGTTCTGAGGTGTAATATGATAGTTGCATAAAAATGATAGCATGTGGTTGTATGTGATCTGATTGATCCTCTAGAGTAAAGTGGTTTTAGAGCAAAGAGCGTGTGAAAGAAAATTGCTCTCGGCAATGTTAATATATTTTCTCGCCTCTGTATCTAAGTGGAGACAATAAGTGTTAGAATGTAAAGAAGTTGTTGCATGCCTCTCAATCAGAAGCAAGCATTGGATATACAGTGAGAACTGCTGAATGTGGAAAACAGGGAAATATTTGTTATTTTCAACTTTTTAGCTTTTAAGATTTCTTTCTAACTTATTTTCTGTCTTTCTTTAGTAAATTGGCTCATGTAACCCTAACAGATCAAAGAGCTCTTTCGATGTCTTAATTGGTGTATTTTTGTGTTTTTGGGATAAGGGTGTTAAGTGGTGATTTATTTGCCTGAACACTTATATTTTGGTTTCTGGAATGATGAAGTGCTGTAGATCCTGGAGTAGTGAAAACCAACATTATGCGAGAAATTCCTTCATGCCTCTCATGGTTGGCGTTTTCCAGTTTGAAACTTTTGGGGCTTTTGCAATCTCCTGAAGTAGGAGTCCGCTCTGTTCTTGATGCAGTACATGCGCCACCAGTGAGTCTGTCCTCCCATCATCTGTTTTGTGATGTGCATCAATTGGCTCTCAATTCTTCCATTATTCTTTGATTTGATTTCCTGTATGGTCAATGTCTGCAATTTTCTGATAGAACCTGAAGGAAAAAGTTCTTTGCAACATGCTTCATAATGAAATTTGGCGAAAATACTTGTGTCGTTGATAGATTCCCCCGCATATAATATTTTTAATGAAGAACGGTCTCCTATGAATAAGTTCGGCTAAGGTCAAACAGTAAATGGGATTGATAAATCATGTGGATTAGATGTTCTTGGCTATTATCTGGGATTCCTCATGCTTTGATGACTGTACCAGGAAACCTCAGGAGTATACTTCTTTGGAGGAAATGGTAGAACTCTAAGATCTTCTCAGCTTTCTTACAAGTCCAAACTTGCAAAGGATCTTTGGGATGCATCGTCTCAAATTCATCTTGAATTTCAGCTTGCTTCCCAAGGTACAACTTGACCAGAGACCTTAGAGTGGCAACTTTCGTCAAGGATGTATGAAGCATGGCCTTGATTTTCATATATAAATGACAAATATCTTTTATACGTTCTGGAAGAGGTTCCAGTTATTATATTGATGTTTCATTGAGTTCCTTGCCAAGTCCTGTTATGTTATTAGTTATTAAAGTTAGGCAAATATGTGGCCATTATTACTTTTTATTATACATTCCTCAATATTCTTCATTGTTTACTTTATATGTACTTACTTTAACCAACAATACTAATGAACTCGAACTACCTATACTTGGTTGTAATGTAATTCGTGATGTATAAGTTGCAGCCAAGCCTTTTAAACCTTGGTCAAGTGAACATCTTTTCCCCTCTTAAAGCTATATTTTGTAGTAATCTTGAAAGTCTTAATGCCTCAAAACACAGCACTTGTACCTCTTTTGTCACTCTTCAATCCAAGATGCATGTATGATTTAATCTTGAGGGGTTGCACAACAATTAATCTTTCCTATAAGTTTATATTCTTGTTTATAATACCATCATACTTGGAAACTTATGAAATACTAATGAAGTGGTAAGTGACGGATGGTATGCCATTGTAGGGAGCTAGGAGAACAAAATTAGATGAACTATTTCAGGGTCAAGCTTCAAAGGTTAGCGTCTCTGTCACTCTGTGGGTGTGTGCGTGCGCGTGTCTCTGTCACTCTGTGTGTGTATGTGCGCGTGTGTCTCTGTCACTCTGTGTGTGTGAGTGACTGTAGGTGCTTGACTGTATGTTTAGAAATAAATGTGGAAGATGAACTAAAGGCCCTTTGTAAAGCTTTTTAAAATCCCTTAATGTCTCCAGCCTATTAATCTTGAAATTCAAAGTTTTGAAGAGCCATGTTCGTTCATATATCCAAATCTAGCTCTTCTGTTGTATTTGAAATCAGGGTGGCACAACTCGAGTGCGTTTTCTTTCTCTAGAATCTTCAAAATTTCGTGTTAAATACAAGTTGCAAAAATTAGAGTGAAGCAAATATCTTCCTGCTGAGAGATGTTAGTCATAAGGCACATTACGAAGTCTCATGAGATTTTATTTTAAAAAATTTCTACAAAATAAAAATAGATCAAATTAAATGACAAAAGATAATAGAGTACAAATATTGATTCAGTGAACTGCCTAATCCTATTGTTGGAACGGGGTCCTCTCTTTCTACTAGATGTGTTTGTGAACGCACGCCTGATTGTGACAGGTTAAAAATGATCATAGAACTACTAGGTTCACTAGTCTAAAATTAAACTTTAAATACTAAGAAAAATAGGCAATAATAAAGGGAAAAATACCAGATTTGTCCCTCTACTTTAGTAAAATATCCACGTTTATACCTAGTTCTACTATCGGTCCAAATACGTCCCTACGGTTAAGAAAGTAGATAAAAATATCCCCAACCCTAACGGTTGTCCACAGTGGCAAGGGACCACCTCAATAAAAAAAAGGGAAAAGGCTAGATTTGTTCCTCTACTTTAGTAAAATATCCACGTTTATACATAGTTCTACTATCGGTCCAAAAATGTCACATAATTAAATAATCCACATAATTAACTCTAACTCTCTATTCTTCTTATTTTACTACTTTTTCTCTTTTTCTTTTCCCTCCCATCTGATTCCCTTTCCTTTTTTTTATACTAAAATAGAGGTACAAACCATTAAAACTTTGTTCGAAGTCTAATGTTATAAAAAAGAAGTACTAATAAATCAATCTTGTAAACAAAATGACTGCTACGCAGGGACGAATTTATTGTCAAATATATGGAGACGATGTGAACACGTAGCCTCTCTACCAAGATAGATAATTAAATATTTTTTAAAAATGATCCAATATTATTTGCTGACATTCATACTCCAAAGAGTTAAAATGATACACTTAGTTGAGTTTGAATTATTTAGTCTCTCATATGTTTAAAATTTTTGTAGCATGTAACAAACGGAAAACTTCATTTAGTCATGGCGGCAAGCAAAGAACGTTAATATGGTGGAAAACAAGGGAACGCAAGGAGTTCAGTTACTTTCCAGTTTGTAATTTCATTTCACAAAGAAAGAAAATTGTAAAATAAATTCATCCCAGAGTGCAGCTATTTTTCTCCTGTTTACAAAGATAAATAAAAATCTTCCTTTTTGTCCAACCAAAACAAGGGAAATAAATTGCCTTGTTGACCATATAATGAAAACAAGTTTCACAATAAGTATGAGAAATCTGGCAAGAAAAAGAATATGAAATTACTAAAGAAATAAAAAGAGAGGAGAAGGAAGATTTTCGGTAGATTGGTTAATTACTAAAGAGTTAGAGTTAATTATGTGGATTATTTAATTATGTGGCATTTTTGGACCGATTGTAGAACTAGGTATAAACGTGGATATTTTACTAAAGTAGAGGGACAAATCTGGCTTTTTTCCCTTTTTTTATTGAGGTGGTCTCTTGCACTGTGGACAACCGTTAGGGTTGGGGATATTTTTATCTACTTTCTTAACGGTAGGGACGTATTTGGACCAATAGTAGAACTAGGTATAAACGTGGATAATTTACTAAAGTAGAGGGACAAATCTAGCCTTTATCCCAATAATAAATAAACTTCTCCTAAAAAAGGGATTTGTCTACAAAATAGCCGGGATTCATTGTTTAATTTTTTTAATCGGTATACATAAATTATACACAATTATATAATTTGTCGGCTATTTTTAGTTTAGCGATTGGGTGGCCAGATATTTAGATTAATTCTTCAAAAATATGAAAGAATCTGATTATGATGCTTTTGTTCGTTTATTAGTCAAATATCCGAACTAGACAAGATTAAGAGCCATTGTTTCAGTGGAGACTTGAGGTCAAGAGTACTTCAAATAAGTGAATGGTCCTGCATTTGCAAATAAGCACATGCATGAGTCATGACCAAAACTGAGGAAGAAGAAACCCAGGTTCCTTATCGAAGAGTAGAAATCACGCTTAAATAAAAAGTACCAAAAGTTCTCTATTTTATACTGAAATTAGAATTTCTGATAAGGCTGAAAGACTCCGAGAAAGTAAAAAAGGGCAGCCTGTTGCACGAAGTATCTTGTGTTTACGCAGGATTCGGGGGAAGGGTTGCATCCCAAGGAAATGTGATGTATGCAGTCTACCCTGATGCAAATATTAGTGACTGATTCTACGACTTGAATCCGTAACCTATAAGTCACACGAATACAACTTTACCATTGCTCCAGGACTCGTAAGAAATACAGAAAAAAATAACAAGCTGGGCTATTGATAGAGACAAAATGGAAGTAGCATCATTTTTGTCTACGGTCAATTGCTAGCTATAGTCTATGATGGGGTAAATAGTTATTAAATCGGTCCCAACTTCCAAACTATGCTTTGCATTGTCAATTCAAGTTCCAGTATTGTAAGCTTTACAAGCGATTTAATTAGTTTATATAAAACTTAAACATATCGAGGTCGATTATCACTTCATTTAAGAGAATGACACTTGAGATGAAATAATCAGATGATAAATTGGAAGTGTATTGAGCTTAACTGATAGAGAAAGTACACTTCTAGTTTTAGTTATATTTTCAACTTGTCCCCTCACGTACAAAGTTGATTCTCTTTTATGGGCCAAGCTTGTGGAAATTCGGCTCGAACTCAAGACTTTTGTCTACTCAGATACCATATTAAAATGTTTAATCATCCCATTTAAAAGTTTAATTTGTTAATGAGTATACACTTTTCTTTAGTTACTTATATTTTCAATAATATTCAACCAATTCCAACATTATTTATCTTGCCCCATTCAATATTCGTCCCGCTGCATTGCCATTTCTACCGAGAAGTGACTCAGAGCAGGAACTGTAAGTTGGGACTCATAACCGATACCTTGCGCATGCCTCGCCAGCTATTTATGCGGGTTTACCCAAAAAGTGGATGTACAATCAGGGGAGATTTAGAGGGGCAGGCACAATCTCTTCTATTTTGAAACCCCTTACCGTTAATTCTGCCTCCGCCACCGTATACTAGGGGTGGACATCGGTCGGTTCGGTTCGGTTATGAATATTATCGGTCTAACGTATCGGTTATTGGTTACAAATTTGATAAACCGATAAGATATCAGTTATCGGTTAACCGATTATCGTTATTATCGGTTTTAGCTATCAGTTTACCCGACAAGATAACTCAATCTAGAGTTAAGTAAAAAAGAGAAGACAATTCACTAGAGTTAAGCAAAAAAAGAGAAGAATTCACATATAGTATACTACTCATTTATGCGTTCTCTCGAGTGACCACAACTGAAATAGTACTAACTTTTCAACAACAGATGTCCAAATATATTAATATTAATATAAAGTAGTAGCAGTTTCACCTTAAAATTAACAAGCCCAAACATATAGTACTAACAATTCAAATTCAAGTTAACAAGACAACAACTACTCAATCTTTATAGGCTTCATGTCATGACCCGACCGGTCGTTTCAAGAATTTACGCCCCGATCCCCCTATTAACTGCTTTCCCCATGTTTATTTATGCTATTTTGGTTTGCCGGGATGTTCGGTTTTGAGTTTCATAGAGTTTTGGGACACTTAATCCCTAAATGAGAGCTTAAGTGTTGGAAATTTGATTGTAGTCGGAACAGTGTGAGGACTACCTTAGAATGGAAATTCGATGGTTCCATTAGTTCCATTGGGCGATTTCTGGGGCGTGTTCAGATTGTGTTTTGGAGGTCCGTAGCTAATTTAGGCTTGAAATGTCGAAAGTTGAATTTTTGAAGATTCCGGTTCGATAGTGAGATTTCGATTCGAGGGTCGGAATGAAATTCCGGAAGTTGGAGTAGCTCCGTAGTATTGAATGTGATGTGCGCGCAAAATTTCAGGTCATTCGGATGAGTTTTGATAGACTTTTTGGTCGAAAGTGTGTTTTTAGAGTTTTTGAAATTCTTAGGCTTGAATCCGATGAAAAATAGGTGTTTTGATGTTGTTTTGAGCGTTCTGAAGGCTGGAACAAGTTTGAATGAAGTTATGGAATATGTTGGTAGATTTTGGTTGAGGTCCCGGGGGCTTCAGGTGTGTTTAGGATGCACAGCAGACCATTTTTGGACTTGGAGAAGGATCAGATTGTTGCTGGTATTTGTTGCACATTTTTCTTCATCGCGATCGCGAAGGCTTAGATGAGGCAGAGGGAAATTTTGCTCTTCGCGTTCGCGTGAATAGGAATGCGAATGCGTAGTTATGGGCAATGCTGAATTGCGAACGCGTGGGCTAGGCCACGTTCACATAAAAGAAATAAGGCGGCAATGGATTGTTAAGCGTTTCTCTACGCGGTCACGTGGAGTCAACCGCGATCGCATAGGTTTGAGGGAGCTAAAGCATCGCGTTCGCGGACGGGGTTCCGCGCTCGCGTCGAGTAAATATGAGGCGCATGGTTTTTGTTCTTTACGATCGCGATTAGTCTTTTGCGATCGCGATTAAGGAATTAGCTGGACAGAATGTTAAGTTCTGATTTTCCATTTTTGACAATTTGGAGCTCGGGAGAGGCGATTTTAGGGAGATTTTTAGATAGAACAACAGGGTAAGTATTCTTAACTTAATTTTGGTTAGATTACTCGAATCTATTACAAGTTTTGGCATTAAATCTGTGAATTTAGTTGGAAAAATTTAGAAAACCCTCTCAGATAGATTTGAGGATTTGAGGGTCGAAATGTTATGTTATTTGGATAATTTTGATATAAATGAACTCGTGAGAGTGAGGATTCTAGAAATGCAAATTTTTACCCGATTCCGAGACGTGGACCCGAGGGGTGTTTTGGTTATTTTACCTAATTTCGCGTATTAGCTTAGAATTTAATTATAGAATCAGTTACTTGAAGTGTTATTTACGTTATGCAATTTAATTGAATAGATTCGGGCTATTTGGAGTCGGATACTCGTGCAAGAACTAGGGGTGTGCATTCAAATTGATTTATCGATAAATCGAATCGATTATTTGTTATCGGTTTATCGATTTATCGATTTTGATTTTGAAATTTTCCTTATCAAGTTGTCGATTTCGATTTCTATTTTGTCCTCTTCGGTTATCAGTTTATCGATAAACAGATAAGACATTAAAATTTTTTTACCCTTATTCTATAATACCCTTTGCTTTACCCTAAGTCTCTAAAACTATTATTTCATCTACCACATTTAAGGAATGATCATATTCAAGGGAATGAAGTTCAAATCAATGAAAAATAGAATTAACCGTGATGATGTATTTTTTTTTATAACGTTGGAGTGTTGGTGACATACATTTGATCCCTTACTTTAGTTTCGTTGCATGTGCGTGTTGACCCAATTTTTATATTATAAATGATGTTCATCTTATTTTAACTTCTTTTTGTCCATATTAGTTAGGCGTGTTTATAGCGATATACTTTCTGTGGAATCCTGCAAATTTTCTTATTGGTGTAATCGATAACCGAATCGATAAGCCCCAAAAATCGATAAATCGAAAAAATTCAAACGTTATGGAAACGATAATGATAAGCATATGTACAAATCGATAATCGATAAGTAATTATCGATAAGAGTCAAAATTGAATCGATAAATCGAATGTACACCCCTAGCAAGAACGTGGTTTCAGGTTGATTATTGAGCCGGTTCGAGGTAAGTGGCTTGTCTAACCTTGTGTGGGAGACTCTCCCCTCAGGATTTGGTGTTGTGATAATCGAGATGCCTCATACGTGAGGTGACGAGCGCGTACTTGTGCTAATGGCTGAAAATTCGTTTTCATTAAGAAATTAAAACTGTGTTTTGTTTCCCTGTCATTACTACATGAAAGTTAAGCTTGTTGTTAGCTTAGGAAACATGTCTAATGACTTAATTTCCTATTTGCTCAGATTGCCTTATTTAAATTATGCGCAACATGCTAGGTTAGAAATACCTATTTCGCCTTGATATGAAGTTGACAATTTATGACTATTCTTCGCGTTGCTGCTATGTGTTTACATTGGGACTACGGATGTGAGATTCCGGTAGATCTCCCTTGTTTGTTTATTTGGGACTACGAATGTGGGATTTCGGTAGATCCCTCTTGTTTGTTTATTTGGGACTACGGATGTGGGTTTCTGGTAGATCCCTTGCATAATTATATGGAACTACGGGAATGCACCCGGTAGATTCCCCCGGTACTGCGTATTTATATTTGGGACTACGGATCGGGATTCCTGTAGATCCCCGCGCACAATGAGTGGGACTACGGGATGACACCCAGGCGATCCACTGGACATTTACATTTGGGGGCTACAGGATGGGATCCTGGTAGATCCCTGGTTGTTATCTTCGTGTTGGAACTGTACTTCCTTTTTGGGACTATTTGGTCTCTGTTGTAGCTGTTGTAGTTGTTCCTTCTATCATGTGTTACTTCTTACTGTCGCACTTAATTATATACTGTTTCACCTTGTATTTCATTTGACCTCAGTAGGGCCTTGACCTTCCTCGTCACTACTCAACCGAGGTTAGGCTTGACACTTATTGAGTACCGCTGTGGTGTACTCATGCCCCTTTCTGCACATGTTTTTCATGTGCATATCCAGATACCTTCACTCAGTCTTATCATTCTTGAGCTGAGGCACTTTTGTGGAGATTTCGAGGTATATCTATTGCGTCCGCAGACTGAGGAGTCCCCTTCTATCTTTCTGTAATAGTATAGTCCTTCAGTATTTCCCTTTTGCTAGACATTTCTAGAGTTAGAGCTTCTTATGTATCTCTTAGTATGTGATTTATGGGTTTTCGGGTTTTGGGAAATGTTGTTAGTTCGAGAAGTTATATTGTTTGTGCCGGGTGGCATTTTAAAAACTGTTTCATTATGTTAGTTGGTTTCAAATTATTTCTTCCGCAAGTTTTGTTTATTTTACGCATTTTTACGCTTACCTAGTCGTAAAGACTAGGTCCATCATGACAGTTCATGAAGGGTGAACTGGGGTCGTGACAAGTTGGTATCAGAGCTCTAGGTTCATAAGATTCATGAATCACAAGACGGTTTATTAGAGTCTCGCTAATCGGTACGGAGACGTCTGTACTTATCTACGGGAGGATATGTAACTGCTAGGAAAATTCTACTTTATTTGATTTCACTGCCGTGCGAGATTTTTAATGTCATAATTCTAAACTCTATCTTTTATTCTCTCACAGGACACGTGCTACCCGATATGGTCATACACCCGCCCCCCGTACTGCAGCCGTCAGAGGCCGTGGTTGGGGTAGAGGTCGAGGACGCGCACGCAGTGCAACCAGAGCACCCGCGCGAGCTGCTACTGAGGTACCACCAGCAGTTCCAGCCGGAGTCCAGACACCTAATACGCCTACTGCTACTGTCACACCAGCACTTCAGGAGACTCTAGCACAATTCATGAACATGTACACCACTTTGGCTCAGGCAAGGTTGCTTCCCCTTGCTGCAGCTACATCCTAGTCCGGGGGAGGAGCACAAACTCCCGCCGCCCGCACTCCTGAGCAACGAGTGTATGTTGAGCAGATCCCAAATATTATTCCGATACATCCCATTGTTCTAGATCAACCTGAAGATATGACAGCGGCTTCCGAGGATGAGCAACAGAGGCTTGAGAAACTGGGCAATTCATGAGGTATTTACCATGGATTGAAGGTTTAATCCGAAAAACTTGGGAAAAGGAGGAAAAAATTAGATTTTTATTTTTTGATATGAAATTTAGAGGAATCGGGTGGTCTTTTGAAGAAATCAATGGTAGGACATGAAAGAGGAGACGATGAGGACTGTCCTGTTAAAATTTAGAGGGATTTGGAGGTGCTCCGCCATCGTGAGGCGATTTTCGGGCGACGGAGCTATGGCGGAGATGGGCGGCGATTTCAAAGAAGAGGGGATCTAGGTTTTGGTTTAAAATGGGATTAATGAAGATTGAGGGGAAATTGGTCATTTAATGGGTTGGGATAAATGGAACGATGTCGTTTTGGAGTGAAGGGGTGCTGGTCGGGTTGGACACGAGTTTGGGCCAGTTTTAACGGGCATAAAAGGGCAATTCTGATTTAGGCCCATGGAATTTTAAACCCAAATGGCCCAAAATCAGGCTTCTCTTTCAATTTCTCTTCTTTTTCCTTTTCTTTTCCAATTTCTTTTTAATTCTTTTTTTTCTAAAATTGAAAATTAAAACTTAAATTAAATCCTAATACAAATTATCACAACTAATTAGATTAATTACTCAAAAATAATATTTTAAAACAACTAATTAACTACCAATTTTAAAGTTAAAATGTTAAAAATACAAAATGAGTCATTTTTTGTGAATTTTCTACTTTTGTAACACAAATAAATTACCAACTAATTCCAAAATGCCAAATTAAATCCTAAATACAATTGTAACATATTTTTGTATTTTTCATGAATTAAACAAAGTAAACGTGCACAAACAAATGCAAGCAATTAACAAAAAATGCTACAAAAACACAAACAATGGGAAAAAATTATTTTGTTTGAATTTATGGAAATAATTTATATAGGGTAAAAATCATGTGCTCACAGCTGCCCCTCTTTGCTCTGAAACACAGAGAGTTTTCGTGCGAATATAAAATGAGCGGATACGAGCGATTTTTGCCCTTTTGAATATTTCGTGGGAAGCATTTTTGAAAGATTTGACCGCACCCTGCTTCCGAGGTTGCCTACATACCCTTGGCTATAAAGGAATCATGTCAGTTTAGTTAGAGAAGTTTCGGTAGCTGGGACTGCCGTGAAATTATGATTTCACTGTTGCTGCTGCTGCTGCTGCTGCTTACTGAACTCCTTATTACACCCTGACAAAATAAAAGAAGCTAGGCTAAACTATGATCTATGCATTACAAGAATCCTATCTATATCTTCAAACTTGATCTTGCAATTCCTATAGCTGTGTTGACTCGTACTCTCCAGGTGAGATTCCTTTGTTGCTGACTTGAATTATAATCTGAGATGCTTTCCCTTTTCTTCAGGTGGGCGCCTGATTGCTGAACTTGAACCATCTTTCTTCGAACATTGCTGCTCCCCTTCATTGTTCAGGTAGACTCCTGATTACCGACACTTGAATTGCTTCCCTTCGTTCTTCAGGTAGGCTCTTAGTTACCAACACTTGAATTACTGCTTTGCTCTTCAAGTGGGCTCCTGATTACCAACACTTGAATTGATTTGTTCTCCAGGTGGGCTCCTGATTACCGACACTTGAATTGCTTTGTTTTCCAAGTGGGCTCCTGATTTTAACAAAATAGACAAAACAAAGAATTTTTTTTGCCCAATTTGGTAGCTGGGCACATCTGTGAGTGTTAACTGAATCATGTTACCAAATATCACTAAGAATTTGAAAGCTAGATCCTATTATCCAGTAGGGTTCTTAAAACTCCTAATTGAATCCTGTCTCAAGCATGAAACTTTTGAAGCCAACTTATATTCCTTTGGGCTACATTTATGCTAGATTTTGCTACTCATGGTTGTTTTGAATTTTAAACTAGGTCCCATTTTCCAGGAGGGTCCTGAAAATTTACGGTCAAACCTATCTGATGCTTGCTTTTCCTTACAGAGGGTTTCTCCGAAACAAACAAAATTTTCTGCCCATGTTTCAATCAAAGAAAACTTGTGAATCTAAACATGTTGGTTGGTTTGTGGCCTTGAATTTTAAGGGCGATTTCTCCTTCACTTCCTATGGTAACTTCGGTTTCAACTCGAAAGACCTTGCTTGTTTACTGACTAACCATTTTCTTTGTCACCCTTATCACAGAAAATACCTCTTCTCCATTCAGACCAATACCCTCCATCTGTTGCATTGCTCATGAACTGATATTTACCAAATCTTTGTGTTTCACATAAATCCCAAAGCACGGCAATTGCCACCCACTCAGTTCGTATGCTGTCCTTTCTCGACTTAAACCACTGGCCTTGGCTTTGAGGTCTATTACTCCGTCACTTGCCATGATAACTTTGATTTCAGCTTGGAAGACCTTGCTTGTCACTGGTTGATTACCTTTTTTGTCAATCTTATCACAGAAAATACCTTTGATCTGTTCACCCTAACCCTCCATCTATTGCATTGTTCTTGAATTGATATATACCAAACCTTTGTATTTCACATGAACCCCAAGTCATGTTGATTGTTACCAACTCAGTGCGCACGTTGTACTTTCTTGAGTTATGCCATTTTGATGTGCTAGCCAGATCCCGTTTTGTGCAATTGGAAAGCCGGTGGAAAATTTTGAAGTCATTTCTCACTTGTTCTGACCAAACAGACTCAGGAAGAGGAAGTAAAACAAGACAAAAGAAACAGAGTAAAGGACAATGGAAAAAGATGATTCCTAACAAGAAAACTACAAAGTAGAAACCTATCAGATGTGGATACCAACTCTAATGATCATGGCATGCACCTGTGGACTAAGTGGCCTAATCTGTCAAACAAGTCTGATGTTCAACTCTTGTTGTATCTCTAAAACGTGAAATTGGGCTTCAATGCTCCGATTGTCCAATCAGATTCACGATCCTTATTCAACTTGTGGTGCCCGAAAGGTTTTCACCATCAAGCCTCTCTCATTTTGTTCTTTTTCTTAAACTCAAGGTTTTCACCAATAAGACTCTCATTTTGTTCTTTTCTTCTTATTTCCTCTGATTCTGCATACGGCAAGACATTAACCATGGTAAAAATATCATGTGCTACTAGCATGGCTAACTCGACACTCTCAAAGATTATCTGGGATGTCTTTTTGGACTGTAATGTGGCTTTTGGATAGGGTAAGAAAGAAATGATATCATAAAGGCTAAAAAATAACTAAGACAATGGGGTTAATTTATTTACAACTTTTGGAATCCATTCTAAAAACTTTGCCCCTAATTTCTAAAACAGGGAAATTTGAATATATTTTTTTCCTCTTTTTTTTTTATGGAATTTCCCACTCTCGAATTCGTGGGATTATGAAATGTTTTATTAGGTATGACCGAACCGTGAGGCTGCTTACGTATCTTGTGATAACAAGAATCAGGTCAAATGTAGTTCACAACATAGGAATTACTTTGTTTTTTGGTACTTTTCTCTCTTTTCTTTTTCTTTTTTTCTTTTCTTTTTCTCTTTTGTTATTTTTTTCATTCTTCCTTTGTCATTCTTTATTTTATCTCTTTTCCTTTACTCATCTTTTGCGCTTGCGTTTCTGAACTTTTCTACTGATTCCAAAAGAGGGGTATAAAAGGAAAAAATAAGGCTCAAAAGGGGTAACAAATGATAAAGTGTTTAGATAGCAGAACAAAATGCCTTCGTCATTCCAATCTTCAAAACATGCCAAGTACAAAACAAACTAAATTTAACCAAAGAAATCATACATAATATATTTTGACTGCATCAGATTTGATAGCCATATCTACACATTTTCCTTCTATATTTGTTAAATACAAAACACCATTGGACAACACTCTCGTTACGATGAACGCCCCCTGCAAATTTGGGGCGAACTTGCCTTTTGCTTCAGCCTGATGTGGAAGGATACGTTTCAACACTTGCTGACCTACTTCAAACTTCCGCGGACGCACCTTCTTGTTATATGCTCTTGCCATTCTCTGTTGATGCAATTGGCCATGATACACTGCCGCCAATTTTTTCTCATCGATCAAACGCAATTGCTCCAGGCGGGTTTTGACCCACTCATCATCATCAATTTCGGCTTCAGCAACAATTCGAAGGGATGCGATTTCAACTTCCGCGGGTGCGAACAATAAGGAGTTGCCCTTACAACACAAATGGAAGCTTTTCATGCCATTGCCTGGAACCTTCTACCATTTTTCGGAGTATTTTCTTTATATTCTTGTTGGCTTCCTTGACTGCTCCATTCGCCTGGGCGGTATGGGGTGGAATTGCGATGCGTAATCTTAAACTGTTGACATACCTCTTTCATCAGATGACTGTTGAGATTACCGCCATTATCTGTGATGATCACCTCTGGGATCCCGAACCGACAAATAATATTTGAATGCACAAAATCGACCACTCCTTTCTTGGTCATAGACTTGAAAGTTTTATCTTCAACCCACTTGGTGAAATAATCAATGGCCACCAGAATGAATCTGTGCCCATTGGATGCTGCTAGCTCAATCGGTCCAATGACATCCATGCCCCAATCAACAAAGGGCCATGGTGCAGACATTGTATGCAATTCAGATGGCGGAGAATGAATCAAATCTCTGTACACTTGACATTGATGACACTTATACACAAAACGGATACAATCTCGCTCCATGGGAGCAAATAAATACATGCTCGGAGAATCTTCTTTGCTGGAACGTACCCACTCATATGCGGTCCACAGACTCTAGAATGCACTTCGGTCATGATAGCTGTAGCCTGCCTGGCATCTATGCATCTTAACAATCCAAGATCTGGAGTTCTTTTGTAAAAAACTCCTCCACCGAAGAAAAATCCACTTGCCAAACGACGAATTGTTCTTTATTGATCACTTGTGGCTTGTACTGGGTACACCCCCATCTTGATATACTCCTTGATATCGTGGAACCACGGCTCACCATCAAGTTCTTCTTCCACCATGTTATAGTAAGCGTGCTGATCGCGGACTCGAATTTTTAGAGAGTCGACATAATATTTGTCCGGATGGTGCAACATTGATGTTAAGGTAGCCAAATCATCGACAACCTCATTATGGATCCTTGGAATATGCCTGAACTCTACTGATCGAAACCGTTGACAAAGATTGTGCAAACATTGTCGGTACGGTATGAGCTTTAAATCCCGTGTTTACCATTCTTCTTGAATCTAGTGCACCAGAAGGTCCGAGTCTCCCAAGACCAAAACTTCCCGGATACCCATGTCTACAGCTAACCTCAAACCCAAAATGCATGCCTCGTACTCAGCCATGTTATTGGTATAATAAAAATGAAGCTGAGCCGTAACAGGGTAGTGATGCCCTGTTTCAGAAATGAGTACAGCTCTTATCCCTGTCACACCTCCTTTTTACCTACACTCGGAAAGGGTATAAAGAAGTTTTTTCCAATTAAAGGACAATCGAAACGAGATTTATTTTTAAAAGATTCAGAGTCGCCACTTGGGAGATTATGGTGTCCTAAGTCACCAGTTCAAATCCCGAATCAAGGAAAGGATTGAGTCTGTTTAACAATCCGCGAACCAAAAATCCGAGTAAGGAATTCTGTTAACTCGGCAGAAGGTGTTAGGCATTCCCGTGTTCCGTGGTCCTAGCACGGTCGCTCAACTGTTATATTCGGCTTAGTTATCTGATTTAAAATATTTTGAACCTATGTGCAATTTTAACCTTTAATCGCTTTTATTTATTTTTAGGAAGATTGCAATGTTATTAAAACACGTCTTGAACCACGTCACATAAATGCACCCGCGGTCTTCGACATATTTTAACATTGTTGAGATTTTGGATTTGGGTCACATAAATGCACACCCGAATTTAGGAAGGTAAATTATTAAAATAACGCGCCTAAAGCAACTACGCGTTGTTAACTTTGCGAGGGCCATGGAAATTCGCTAAATGGCATGCCTCAAATTCTAAGGATTTAAAAATAATTAAATGAGGGTCATGAGTTTTGAGGTTTTATTGTGGATGGAGTGATATAAATTGATAAGTACACAAGTCCTAAAGAAATGAGTTAGCTACATGTATATTACTAGAGCTTTTTGTTATAGCATACTACAATTTAGAAAGGTGGAGTTGGCATTTATGTAAAAATAACAAAAGACAGGTGCCAGCTTTGGGTTAATCTCCATATCATCTTCAAAAGACCGACTTTCGTTTTCAAATTCTAGAAAGAAACTAACAAAATTTTATAATAAAATTAAATGAATCTTAAATGACCATATGAGCACAAAAAGAAAAAGAAACCATGCTGACAACTATTCAGATGAACCAAAAGGAACAAAACAAACATGGACATACAAAAATGCATTTTAAACTTGATTATAACAAAGAACACTTAAAGTAATTAATTTATTTAACACTATGCTAAAGAGAAAATTGTAGTATCACCACTATAACTTCTACAGTACCATTTTGAAGCAGAGGAAGTTGAATCTTCACATGGTTAATTTAAGAAAATATGCGGACAATAACATAAATTGAAGATAAGATCCTTCCACTAATGCAATCTATTTTTTTTTACATTTTAATGTTGACAAATTGTTCAACTTCACATACTTCTTTAAATTTCAAAATATGAACATGGTGCTACAGGGGCTTGAAATCTAAATGTAAACAAAATAATACCTGCTGGTTACAAGTCACAAGCCAAGAAAAATATGTTATTAAAAAAAAAAAGAAAAAAAAAACGAACATAGTAATGAACATAATAAATTAACGTTAACATTTACAAATATCAATTCACTCAATAAAAAAAAATATCATTTATGCAAACAGATCCAATATGAAAGAAACTTTATCAAAAGAACCAAATCAATTTGCTTCTGCTTCAATAAAGATGCTCCGATATTTTTTAACTCAAGAGCTTGAATTATATACCTACTAGAGAGTGAATTCAAATGAATAAAATCTGGAAGTTGTAATATCAATACAGCAGCAACAACATAACCTCTATCAACTCTTCTTCAAATCCAAGATTCAAGGCCCGAAATGTTGAAAGAAAAATTTAATGAAAATTTTCAACCCAAATTTCTCTCCTCCCCCTGTTTTTTTTTCTTCTCAAATTTTCTCTTCTATTTATAGCAAAATTTTTGAAAATTTTTCAGATTTTTTTTAAAATATTTTATTATATTTAATTAAAAGAAATCCCACTTACAAATTGCTTTTATTTTCTTATAAAAAGAAATCCCACCTTTCTTTAATTTTATTTTTTAAATTCCAACTTTAATTACTTTTATCTTATTTAAAATCCCACTTTGTTTTACTTTTTAAAAGAGAATTCCACTTATTTTACTTTTCTTTAAAAAAACAATCCACTTTCTTTTGCTTTTCTTTTAAAAATGCTACTTTCTTTTACTTTAAATTTTTTTTAATTTTCAGATACCCTTATATTTATTTTTTAATTTTAACTTTCTTTTACTTTTTATTATTTTTAAAATTTTCACAAAACTTTATTTTATTTTTTAATTTTCTACTTTCTTTTAATTTTTAAAAGAGAATTCCACCTACTTTTACTTTTACATATATTTTTTTTTATTCAAAACCTCCCTTTTTCTTAATTTTTAAATTACTCCCGAAAATTAATTTTTTTTAATATTTTTCGGTTTTTTTATTATTTTAAAATAAAAATAAAAATAAAATAATATCAATATTAATAATTAACCTTTTAAAATTTTATATTTTTACCCTATAATAAAAAGTGTAACAAAGCTAAAAATAAATGTAGGTTAAAACCCCCTAAAATATTTACATAGAAGAAGTGATAAAAAAAAATTAAATATTATCAAAAATTAGGTACTCACAGTTGCCCCTGTTTGTTTGAAAACATGAAGAGTTTTCAAGCAAAGATAAGGTAAGCCACGTGACTAATTTTTGAACATATTTTTATTCAAAAGGGAAGAAATATGGATAAGAGAAAAGAGAACGGGTGCAACCGAGTCTTGGTTTTGGACAACCTACATATACCGGGTTATAGGAGAATCAGGTCGCGTGTAGTTCAAGAAACGTCAGTAGCTGGGACTACCATGAAGTTGTGATTTCACTGTTGTTGCTGCTACTACTGCTTACTGACCTCCTTATTATACCCTGACAAAATAAAAGAAGCTAGACCAAACTATGATATATGAATTACAAAGATTTATTTTGTATCTTCAAACTTGATCTTGCAGTTTCTGCCGCTTGTTTGACTTGTATTCTTCAAGCGAGATTCCTTTGCTACCGTCTTGAATTGTAATCTGGAATGCTTTCCCTTTTCTTCAGGTGGATGACAGATTGCTAAACTTGAACTGCTTCTTCCCTTCCTATGAAACTCGAATTGTTTTCCCCTTGAAACTTGAATTGTCTTCTTTTGACCATTGTTGCCTTCCCTTGGTTCTCCAGGTGGCCGCTTCACTGCTTGACTTGAATTGTATTCCCTTGCTCTTCAGGTGGGCTCCTGACTTCTTGACTTGAATTGTATTCCCTTGTTCTCTAGGTGGGCGCCTGACTTCTTCACTTGAATTGCTCTTCCTTGCTCTCCAGGTGAGCGCCTGACTTCTTGACTTAAATTGTATTCCCTAGCTCTCCAGGTGGGCGCCTGACTTCTTGACTTGAATTGTTCTTCCGTATTTTCCAGGTGGATGCCTGACTTCTGAATATTTAACGGCTTTTCCTTGTTCTCCAGGTGGATGCCTGACTTCCAACAACTTCAACTATTGTTCCTTGTTCTCCAGGTGGACACCTGACTTCAAAAAACTTCAACTATTGTTCCTTGTTCTCCAGGTGGACGCCTGACTTCCATAACTTCAACTATTGTTCCTTGTTCTCCAGGTGGACGCCTGACTTCCATAACTTCAACTATTGTTCCTTGTTCTCCAGGTGGACGCCTGACTTCCATAAACTTCAACTATTGTTCCTTGTTCTCCAAGTGGACGCCTGACTTCCAAAAACTTCAACTGTTCTTCCTTGTTCTCCAGGTGGACGCCTGCCTTCCAAAAACTTCAACTATTGTTCCTTGTTCTCCAGGTGGATGCCTGACTTCCAAAAACTTCAACTATTGTTCCTTGTTCTCCAGGTGGATGCCTGACTTCCAAAAACTTCAACTATTGTTCCTTGTTCTCCAATTGGACGCCTGACTTCCAAAAACTTCAACTGTTCTTCCTTGTTCTCCAGGTGGACGCCTGACTTCCAAAAACTTCAACTATTGTTCCTTGTTCTCCAGGTGGACGCCTGACTTCCAAAAACTTCAACTATTGTTCCTTGTTCTCCAGGTGGACGCCTAACTTCCAAAAACTTCAACCATTCTTCCTTGTTCTCCAGGTGGACGCCTGACTTCCAAAAACTTCAACTATTCTTCCTTGTTCTCCAAGCGGACGCCTAAATTCCAAAATCTTCAACTATTGTTCCTTGTTTTCCAAGTGGACGCCCGACTTCCAAAATCTTCAACTATTGTTCCTTGTTCTCCAGGTGGACGTCTGACTTCCAAAATCTTCAACTATTTTTCCTTATTTTCCAGGTGGACGCCTGACTTCCAAAATCTTCAACTATTGTTCCTTGTTCTCCAGGTGGACGCCTGACTTCTATAACTTCAACTATTGTTCCTTGTTCCCCAGGTGGACGCCTGACTTCCAAAATCTTCAACTATTGTTCCTTGTTCTCCAGGTGGACGCCTGACTTCCAAAAACTTCAAGTGTTCTTCCTTGTTCTCCAGGTGGATGCCTGACTTCCAAAATCTTCAACTTTTGTTCCTTGTTCTCCAGGTGGATGCCTGACTTCCAAAATCTTCAACTTTTGTTCCTTGTTCTCCAGGTGGATGCCTGACTTTCAAAAACTTCAACTATTGTTCCTTGTTCTCTAGGTGAACGCCTGACTTCCAAAAACTTCAACTATTGTTCCTTGTTCTCCAAGTGGACGCCTGACTTCCAAAATCTTCAACTGTTCTTCCTTATTCTCCAGTTGGACACCTGACTTCCAAAACTTTAACTATTTTTCCTAAAACCCGTGTTGTATTCCCTGTTCTTCAGATGGGTACCTGACTTCAACAAAATAGACAAAACAAAAGAACTTTTTCTGCCCCAGTTTGATACCTGGGAGCATCCATGTTAGTTGAATGATGTTACCAAATATCTCTAAAATTTGTAAGCTAGATCCCATTATCCAGGAGGGTCCTGAAAATTTCTTATCAAATCTTATCTTATGTGTGACAACTTTTACGGCTGAATTATACTTCCCTACAACAGAACTTACGCTAAACCTTATTACCTAATGAAATTTTTAATGCTAGGTCCCATTATTCAGGATGGTCCTGAAAACTTCTCATTGAATCCTATATCAAACATGCAAACTTTGAAACCAACTTATATTTCTTGGGGTACATTTATGCTAAATTTTGCTACTTATGATTGTTTTGATTTTTTTTTTTAAACTAGGTCCCATTTTTCAGGAGGGTCTTGAAAACTTCAAATTAAATCCTATCCTAAGAATGAAAGCTTTAAAGCCAACTTATATCTCTTTTGAATTTTAGACTAAGTCCCATTTTCCAGAAGGGTCCTGAAAATTTACGGTCATACCTGTATGGTGCTTGCCTTTCTTACGGTGGGTTTCTCCGAAACAAACGAGATTTTCTGCCCCTGTTTCAATCAAAGAAAAATCTTGTCTGTTTAAAATGTGGTGGTTGGTTGTGATACTCTTTCTGGGGATGGTTTTCTCCTTTCCATGTTGTGCTTCGTCCGATTACCTTGAACTTGGTTGAAAATTTTCGACCTTCTGACTGATCCTTAGCCGCAGGATTCCCAACTATTGTTTTTTCACTTCTAGTCTTCTTATCTGACCCCATATATCTCCCATGATAACTGATTTCCACTCGAAGACCTTGCCTATTTATTGATTAACACTTTCTCTGTCATCTGTATCACTGAAATACCTTTTCTTCGTTTAGACCCAATATTCTCTATTTGTTGCATTGCTCATGAACCGGCATCTACTCGACCTTTGTGTCTCACATGAATCCCAAATCACTTCCATTGCCCCCACTCCGTGTGTATGTTGTTCTTTCTTACCTTAAACTACTAGCCTTGGCCTGGAGGTTTGTTGCTCCTTCACCTGACATGATAACTGATTTCCATTCGAAGACCCTGCTTGTTCCTTGGCTAACCACTTCCTTTGTAAACCTTAACCCAGAAAATACTTCTCTTCATTCGAACACAATACGTTCTATCTGTTGCATTGCTCCTGAACCGACATCTACCAAAACTTTGTGTTTCATGTGATCCCCAAAGCATATTGATTGTTACCAACTTCAGTGCGCATGTTGCTCTTTCCTGATTTAAAACACTGGCCTTGGCCTTGGGGTCTATAACCTTTGATTTCTGCTTGGAATATCTTGCTTGTCACTGGTCCACCCTTTTTGTCATTCTTATCACATAATATACCTTTGATCCATTCACCCGACGCCCTCCATCTGTTG
This sequence comes from Nicotiana glauca, assembly GCA_026770625.1. NCBI lineage: Eukaryota > Viridiplantae > Streptophyta > Magnoliopsida > Solanales > Solanaceae > Nicotiana > Nicotiana glauca. The sequence continues at coordinate 42,008 of MU779459.1, read as the reverse complement.
CATTCTCCATGAATTGATATGTACCAAACCTTTGTATTTTGCAGGGATCCCAAAGCATGTTGATTATTACTAGCTCAGTGCACTTGTTGTTCTTTACTGACTTATGACGCTTTGATGTGTTAACCAGATCCTGTTTTGTGCAATTGGAAAGCTGGTGGCAAATTTTGAAGTCATTTCTCACTTGTTCTGACCAAACAGACTCAGGAAGAAGAAGTGAACAATAAAAATGGAACAGAGTAAAGGACAAAGGAAAGAGATGATTCCTAACAAGAAAACTACAAAGTAAAAACCTATCGGATGTGGATACCAACTCTAAGGACTGTGACATGCACTTGCGGCCTATTCTGTTAAGCAATTCCGATGTTCAGCTCTTTTCATACCTTTTTGCCGTGAAACTGGGCTTCAATGCTCCGCATATCCAATCTGATTCACAATCCTTATTCGACTTGTAGTGCCCGAAGGGTTTTCACTATCAAGCCTCTCTTATTTTGGTCTTTCTCTCAACTTATAGTCGCCTTAAGGTGCCCTTGAAGGTTTTCACCAATAAGACTCTCTCATTTTTTATTTCTCTCAGCTTGGACTGGAGTGTTGCCCTTGACATGAATCACCTTTGCTTGCTCGACTTGACATCTCTCGAAGACTGATCAGAAGGTCTTTCTTTGGACCGTAATGTGAGCTTTTGGATAGGGTTAGAAAGAAAGGGTATTAAAGGCTCAAAACAATTCAAATGGGTTCAACATTACAACTTTCGGAATCAATTTTCTTACAACAACCACAACTTCTGCCCTAGTTTCTTGCTTAGGGACTTTTGGATTTTTATTTTGGTGGGACCGAACCGTGAGGCTGCCAATGTATCCTTAACATGAATCATGTCAAACGTAGTTCATGTCATAGGGATTACTTTGTTTGTTGTGATCTTTATGTTCTTTTCCTTCCATCTTTCTCTTCCTTTTTGCTTTTCTTTCTTCCTTTTCTCCTTTTGTTGTTTTGTTGTTTTTCTTTTTCTTTTTCTTCTCTTTTTCTTTTTCTTTTCTTTTTCTTACTTATCTTTCACGCTTTTGTTTCTAATCTTTGCTACTGATTTCGAAAGAGGGATATGAAAGGAAATAAATAAGGCTCAAAAGTGGTAACAAAGTATAAAGTATTTAGATAGCAGAACAAAATGCCTTCGTCATTCCAATCTTCAAAATATTCCAAGCGCAAATAACAAAATTAAACAAACCAAGGAAAACACTCGTAACATCTTTTGATCATACCCGACTTGATAACCATATCCACACATTCGCCTTTTGTCAATTTTAAGTGCCGTTGGACAACACTCTTCGTTACCACGAATGACCCTTGTCAATTTGGGCGAACTTGCCGTTAGCTTCAACCTGACGCGGCATGATTCATTGCAATAGGGTTTCTTTATGTTCTATCTGCCCCAGTTTCACATGGTTCGGGCTTTAAATGATCTCAAAATGTCCAAATCTGTTCTTATTTCCCTCGAATGTCCCTATATTTTCAACATTATTTTATTGCTCCATGACTAAACTGACTTTTAAAACCAGGCTGAGAATTATGTGTGCATGTCATATCACTAGAACCAGCATGAAAAGAACAGTAAAAGGAGAAGAGAACAAAACAAAAATGGCTACAAATGACAGAAAACAGGAAATTGCATTAGACAGCGAAACGGTTCGAACAACAAGACAAGCAAACTAAACTGGGGCTGCAACCCCAGAACAAACCTAGACAACACTAAATGAGTTACTACGACTAAACAAACCAGGCAAAAAAAAAGGATAGAAGGGTTTTAGTCACAAGACAATATCCGGATTACAACCCTGAAATAACCTGGACAACAGAAATGACAACAAAATAAACCACCAAGACTCCTCCCTGGCTAGCCAAGAGACGGAGCGTCTTTCCAATTACGAAGCACGACATCTTATCCACTAAGTTCCGCATCAACATTGCCAAGACCATTACAAACTTCAATTAACCAGTTCCCAAGAGGATTCGCATGCTCCCTGTCACTGTCATTGACCACAATTACCCCTTCTTGAATCATTCTTTCTATTTTCCTTTTCAAAGAACAACAATCTTCAATGCTATGCCCCTGGACATTAGAGTGGTACATGCATCGTACAGTAGGGTCAAATCCTTTTGCATATGGGTCTGGAGTATAGCCGAGGAGCGGCTCAATCAAGCCAGAATGCTTTAACTTTTCAAACAAGATTGTGTATGACTCCCCAATTAGCATGAACTATTTCTTTGCCTTTGTTCCCCCCTGCCCCTATTTTCTTGGGTTGTTGGGTGCTCGGAAATGTTGTGAAGGCAATAATGCATTATGCGGTGTTGACGCTCGCCATAGGGAGTGAACTGGTGGTTGGACAGATGACCGGATATTGTTCGGAGGATAATACTGAGGTGGATTATGTGGAGCTTGGGGAGCTCGGGGATATGTTTGGGGTTGGAGTTAAGGCTGGGTATATTGGCGAGGCGGACCTTTGGTCCATGTAGTGACTCTGAAACAACCATGGAAACATCATTGTGTTCCTTCTGACCCAACAAGCTTCCCGTGTCATTTTGAATTGCTTGTGTTGCGGCTTTTAAAGCAGAATAACTCACAATCTTGCTAGACTTCAGCCCATATTCTACCATTTCTCCCATTTTTACCACATCATTAAAAGGCCTGATCAAATGCCCAAAGTAAGTTGGTTCTTGAGCTTGAAGAAAGTACTTGATTATCTCTTTTTCTTCCATCGGGGGACTGACTCTAGCAGCATGCTCTCTCCATCTGAGCCCGTATTCCCTAAAGCTTTAATTAGTCTTCTTTTCCATCTTGGCGAGGGACATGCGATCAGGGACAATTTCTATATTGTACTGGAAGTGTCGGGAAAGGCTTGAGCCATATGGTCCAATGTAGGCCACTTATCGACATCTTGAAGATTATACCATTCCAAAGCTGCCCCAGTCAAGCTCTTACTGAAATAGGCTATCAACAAGTAATCTTTCTCTCCAACACTTCTCATTTCACTGCAATAAACCCTTAGGTGGGCTACCAGATCTCCATACCCATCATACAAGTTAAACTTTGGCACTTTGAACCCCGCGGGCAGGCGAACCTCAAGGGACAAAGACAATTATTTTGTATGACACGCTACCCTGGTCTCCCCTTCCTTGTTTGTTCTTCAAGGATTGTGCTATGCCTTTCAGCCTTCTGGGTATCCCATATTTCCATTCTCTTCCTGTGAACCTTTCATTTTCAACATGTGGCTCATCCCACGGACCTTGTTTGTATGAGTAGGGAACCTTGTGAGCAACCTCTGAGGGGTAATATTGGGCATCATGAGCTTGGAGATAAGCGGGTGGATCTGGAGAGTATGGAGGATCATCTGGCATTGTGTCCGGATCTTGAGTAAGGGCGGCATCCAGGAAGCTAGGTGGCGGCGGGGGTGGTGCCTTACCAATCATCCAAGCCTGATACATGTTTGTTATGTGCTGTCTTAACATCCTTGCCTCATCAGCCAAGCTAGTGTCTTGTTCAACCAACCATTTTTGGGTACCAACATCAACCAACCCAATTTTATTATTATCTGCCATTGCCTTTTGGCTTTTAGGTTGTGGAGAGGAGTTACTACTTTGGGAACCACAAACCAACCACCCTTCTGGATATTGAAAATGAACAAAATGGGAGGATCCTATTAGCGTTAGGGCTTTTAACAGATAGGTAAACGCACATTAGGGATGCAACACATTTAAGCATTTAACCATTTCTATTATGCATTTGCTTGGTTGCTTGTGTCATCCCGACTTTTCCTAATCATGACCTCTCCTTTTATTGTCACTTATGCCCTTTTCTATTTTTTTTCTTTTTTCTTTCTTTTAGTTGTGGTCGAATCTAATGGAGATTGCCTATGTATCATGACCCCGCATGAATCAGACCGAGCGTAGTTCATGTCATAGGAATTACTTTGTTTTTTGGTACTTTTCTCTCTTTTTTTTCTTTTCTTTTTCTCTTTTTTTTTCATTCTTCCTTTCTCATTCATTTTTTTTCTCTCTTTTCCTTTACTCATCTTTTGCGCTTGCGTTTCTGAACTTTGCTACTGATTCCAAAAGAGGGGTATAAAAGGAAACAAATAAGACTCAAAAGGGGTAACAAATGATAAAGTGTTTAGATAGTAGAACAAAATGCCTTCGTCATTCCAATCTTCAAAACATGCAAAGTACAAAACAAACTCAATTTAACCAAAGAAATCATACATAATATCTTTTTGACTACATCAGATTTGATAGACATATCTACACATTCGCCTTCTATATCTGTTAAATAGAAAGCACCATTGGACAACACTCTCGTTACGAATAATGGCCCCTGCCAATTTGGGGCGAACTTGCCTTTTGCTTCGGCCTAATGTGGAAGGATACGTTTCAACACTTGCTGACCCACTTCAAACTTCCGCGGACACACCTTCTTGTTATATGCTCTTGCCATTATCTGTTGATACAATTGGCCATGACACACTGCTGCCAATCGTTTCTCATAATCAAACTCAATTGCTCCAGGCGGGTTTTGACCCACTCATCATCATCAATTTCGGCTTCAGCGATGATCCGAAGGGATGATATTTCAACTTCCGCGGGTGCGAACAGTAAGGAGTTGCCCCTACAACGCAAATGGAAGCTTTTCATGCCATTGCCTGGAACCTTATACCATTTTCCGGAGTATATTCTTTATATTCTTGTTGGCTTCCTTGACTGCTCCATTCGCCTGGGCGGTATGGGGTGGAATTGCGATGCGTAATCTTAAACTGTTGACATACCTCTTTCATCAGATGACTGTTGAGATTACCACCATTATCTGTGATGATCACCTCTGGGATCCTGAACCGACAAATAATATTTGAATGCACAAAATCGACCACTATTTTCTTGGTCACAGACTTGAAAGTTTTAGCTTCAACCCACTTGGTGAAATAATCAATGGCCACCAGAATGAATCTGTACCCATTAGATGCTGCTGGCTCAATCGGTCCAATGACATACATGCCCTAAGCAACAAAGGGCCATGGTGTAGACATTGTATGCAATTCAGATGGCGGAGAATGAATTAAATCTCTGTGCACTTGACATTGATGACACTTGCACACAAACCTGATACAATCTCGCCCCATGGGAGCCAATAAAAACATGCTCGGATAATCTTCTTTGCTAGAACATACCCACTCATATGCGGTCCACAGACTCCAGAATGCACTTCGGTCATGATAGTTGTAGCCTGCCTGGCATCTATGCATCTTAACAATCCAAGATCTGGAGTTCTTTTGTAAAAAAACTCCTCCATTGAAGAAAAATCCACTTGCCAAACTACGAATTGTTATCTTTTGATCACATGTGGCTTGTACTGGGTACACCCCCATCTTGATATACTCCTTGATATCATGGAACCAAGGCTCACCATCAAGTTCTTCTTCCTACATGTTACAGTAAGCGTGCTGATCGAGGACTTGATTTTTTAGAGGGTCGACAAAAGATTTGTCCGGATGGTGAAATATTGACGCTAAGGTAGCCAAAGCATCAAAAACCTCATTATGGATCCTTGGAATATGCCTAAACTCTACTGATCGAAACCGTTGACAAAGATTGTGCAAACATTGTCGGTACGGTATGAGCTTTAAATCCCGTGTTTCCCATTCTTCTTGAATCTGGTGCACCAGAAGGTCCGAGTCTCCCAAAACCAAAACTTCTTGGACACCCATGTCTACAACTAACCTCAAACCCAAAGTGCATGCCTCGTACTTAGCCATGTTATTGGTATAATAAAAATGAAGCTGAGCCGTAACAGGGTAGTGATGCCCTATTTCAGAAATGAGTATAGCTCTTATCCCTATCACACCTCCTTTTTACCTACACTCGGAAGGGTATAAAGGAGTTTTTTTCCAATTAAAGGACAATCAAAACGGGATTTATTTTTAAAAGATTCACAGTCGCCACTTGGGATATTTATGGTGTCCCAAGTCACCGGTTCAAATCCTGAATCGAGGAAAGGATTGACTCAATTTAATAGTCTGCGAACCAGAAATCCGAGTAAGGAATTCTGTTAACCCGGGAGAAGGTGTTAGGCATTCCCGAGTTCTGTGGTTCTAGCATGGTCGCTCAACTGTTATATTCGGCTTAGTTATCTGATTTAAAATATTTTGAACCTATGTGCAATTTTAACCTTTAACCATTTTTATTCATTTTTAGGAAGATTGCAATGTTATTAAAACACGTCTTGAACCACGTCACATAAATGCACCCGCGGTCTTCGACATATTTTTAACATTGTTGAGATTTTGGATTTGGGTCACATAAATGTGCACCCGAATTTAGGAAGGTAAATTATTAAATTAACACGCCTGAGGCAACTACGCGTTGTTAACTTTGCGAGGGCCATGGAAATTCGCTAAATGGCATGCCTCGAATTCTAAGGATTTAAAATTAATTAAATGAGGGTCATAAGTTTTGAGGTTTTATTGTGGATGGAGTGGTATAAATTGATAAGTACACAAGGCCTAAAGAAATGGGTTAGCTACATGTATATCACTGGAGCCTTTTCTTATAGCATACTACAATTTAGAAAGGTGGAGTTGGCATTTATGTGAAAATAATAAAAGACACGTGCCAGCTTTGGGTTCATCTCCATATCATCTTCAAAAGACCGACTTTCGTTTTCAAATTCTAGAAAGAAACTAAATTTTTTTTATAACCAAATAATGAATCTTAAATGACCATATGAGCACAAAAAAAAAAAGAAAATATGCTGACAACTATTTGGATGAACCAAAAGGAACAAAACAAACATGGACATACAAAAATGCATTTTAAACTTGATTATAACAAAGAACACTTAAAGTAATTTATTTATTTAACATTATGCTAAAGAGAAAATTATAGTATCACCACTATAACTTCTACAGTACCATTTTGAAGCAGAGGAAGTTGAATCTTCACATGGTTAATTTAAGAAAATATGCGGCCAATAACATAAATTGAAGATAAGATCCTTCCACTAATGCAATCTATTTTTTTTTTACATCTTAATGTTGAGAAATTATTCAACTTCACATACTTCTTTAAATTTTAAAATATGTGCTACAGGGGCTTGAAATCTAAATGTAAACAAAATAATACCTGCTGATTACAAGTCACAAGCCAAGAAAAATATGTTATTAAAAAAAATAAAGAAAAAAGAAACGAACAGAGCCATGAACATAATAAACTAACGTTAACATTTGCAAACCTCAATTCACTCAATAAAAAAAATATCATTCATGCAAACAGATCCAATACGAAAGAAACTTTATCAAAAGAACCAAATTAATTTGCTTCTGCTTCAATAAAGATGCTCCGATATTTTTTAAATCAAGAGCTTGAATTACATACCTACTAGAGAGCTAAAAATAATTGTAGGTAATTAAAAGTGTAACAAAGCTAAAAATAATTGTAGGTTAAAACCCCCTAAAATATTTAGATAGAAGAAGTGATAAATTTTTTTTAAATATTATCAAAAATTAGGTGTTCACAATCCCAACGCCTTTCATGTTAGCCTCCCCATCAAAGAAAAGTTTTCAACATGTCTTTTCAACCTGTTCCAACTTATCAATGTGCATCACCTCTTCATCAGGGAAGTAAGTCTTCAAAGGTTCATATTCTTTATCCACCGGATTCTCGGCCAAATGGTCAACCAATGCTTGGGCTTTCATCGCAGTCTGAGTCACATAGATGATGTAGAATTCTGTGAGCATGATCTTCCACTTTGCGAGCCTCCCTATGGGCATATGCTTCTGAAAGATATACTTTAACGGGTCCAAACGGGAAATGAGGTAAGTAGTGTAAGATGAAAAATAATGCTTCATCTTCTGTGCTACCCAAGTTAGGGCGCAACATGTCCTCTTTACCCATTTATCTAATCAAATGCTTTTTGACACTCATATGTCCACTTGACTGTTGCATCCTTCTTCAACAGCTTGAAGATAGGCTCACATGTTGTCGTGAGCTGAGCAATAAACTTGTTGATGTAGTTCAGCCTCCCTAATAGACTCATCACCTCAATATTGTTCCTTGGGGGTGGCAATTCCTGGATAGCTTTGATCTTTGACGGTCCAATTCAATACCTCGACGGAAGACTGTGAATCCCAGCAGTTTTCTAGATGGAACACCGAATGCGCACTTTGCAGGGTTAAGCTTAAGATTGTACCTGCGGAGCCTTTGGAAGAATTTTATCAAATCTCTGACATGGTCAGATTGCTTTTTGGACTTTATGATCACATCATCCACATAAACCTCGATCTCCTTGTGTATCATGTCGTGGAATATGGTCGTCATTGCCCTCATGTAAGTTGCCCCAACATTTTTCAAATCGAAAGGCATGACCCAATAACAATACGTTCCCCATGGCGTGATGAATGTCGTCTTTTCCGTATCTTCCTCATCCATTAAGATTTGATGATAGCCCGCGTAGCAATCCACAAAAAGATCCAATCTCATGCTTGGCACAATCAATCAAAATGTGGATATTTGGCAGTGGGAAGTTGTCCTTTGTACTTGCCTTGTTGAGATCACGGTAATCAACACACACTCTGGTCTTACCATCCTTCTTTGGCACATGCACATCATTGGCTAACCAAGTGGGATACCGCATGAATCGAATGACCTTTACATCAAACTGCTTTGTAACCTCTTCTTTAATCTTAATTCTCATGTCAGTTTTGAACTTTCTCAACTTCTGCTTGACAGGAGGGAATGTCGGGTCAGCGGGCAATTTGTGAACCACCAAGTCAGTGCTTAGACCCGGCATGTCATCATATGACCATGCAAAAATATCTTTGTATTCAAACAATGCATTAATTATCCCTTCCCTAATTTGCAGTTCGAGATGGACACTTATCTTAGTTTCTCTGATATTATCTGGGTCCCCTAAATTGATTGCTTATGTATCATTCAGGTTAGGCTTGGGTTTTTCCTCGAAATGGCTTAATTCTTTACTAATCTCTTCAAAGGCATCATCCTCATCATATTCTGATTCATCATCACACTCTATTTCTTGAATTATTATTTCAGAATTAGATTGGCTTTTAAGACTGGGCCAAAGATTCCTTATGCATGTCATGTCATTGAAACCAGGATAAAAAGAACTATACAAGGAAGAAAAGTAAAACAAAAGTAAAACTATCAGGAATGATGGAAAATGGAAATTGCATTTGATTGAAATCAAAAGATAACAAGGTTTATACATCCAAATGGACGGAGCATAGAATCTGAATTACAACCCTGGAATAATCCAGATAAACTAAAAGAAAATCAAAGCAAACTACTAAAACTCCTTCCGAGTAGAGAGAGGGGTAGCTTCCCAATTGTTAAGCTTTGCACTCGGCCCAACAAACTACACATCCACTTTGCTAGAACTCTCTCCAACTTCCACCATGTTCACATCGTCGAACAACCTCTTGAACCTTTCAATTAACTCTTCCTCAACATCAACCACAGAACTTGGAACTGTTGTCACTGGGTGTTTCCTAGCACCGGGCTTGACAAATGACCTAGAAAGACGGGGAATACGCTTTGAAAGTACCCATTCTCTCCTTTTCAACCTTTTGGCCCTTTCACACCTTCCACTGTAGGTTTGAATCCAAGACCGAACGTACCAAAGTTTTCAGGGAGAGACACCGGCTGTATGACACCTTGCAGAGATGCACCCAGACCCTTACTAGGTACAAAACCATTTTTAGCATTTTAAAGGCCACCATGACTGATGCGGCCGTTATCTTTAGCATTGGAACACATTTCCCTACTACAATTTTCTTGACTGACACTATTTCAAAAACCTGATAGACCCATGGCCCTTTTTCATCTTCAACCTCAATGAACGGGACAACAACATCACTGTGGGCACACAAATTATCCTCGCTATGCACGACGATCTCCTGTCTATCCCATTCGAATTTGACCATCTGGTGCAGAGTGGACGGGACTGCTTTGGTGACATGAATCTAAGGGCAACCTAACAACAAATTGTAGGAAACGGCTACTTTCAGCACCTGGAACTCCATGGTAAATTCAACTGGTCCTATTGTCAACTCGAGCACTATATCACCAACTGAATATTTCCCTCCGCTGTCAAATCCCCGAACACAAATCCTGTTTTTGTGAATCCTTTCATCATCCACTTTCAACTTGTTCAGAGTAGAGAGAGGGAAAATGTTTGCACTGGAACCATTGTCAACCAATACCCTAGTAACCACCGAGTCTTCACATTTCACCGTAAGATAGAGGGCTCTGTTGTGCTCAGTACCCTCCACGAGCAACTCATCATCAGAGAAAGTGACTCTGTTCACTTCAAATATTTTGTTGGCTATCTTTTCCAAATGGTTCACTGAGATTTTGTCGGGAATGTGAGCCTCATTCAGGATTTTCATCAAGGCCCGACGATGCTTTTCTAAGTGGATTAACAATGACAATAGTGAAATCTGAGCAGGCGTCTTTCTCAACTGCTCCACAATGGAATAGTCTTGCACCTTCATCTTTCTCAAAAACTCTTCTGCCTCTTTTTCAGTCACAACTTTCTTCACTAGAACTGGGTTATCTTTGGAGGCTTTAGCTTTCCTTAATTCTTCTGGGGCAAAACATCTCCCCGAACGAGTTAGTCCATAGGCCTCATTGACCTCTTCTTTCATTTCCTTACCTTTGTAAGTCACTATCACCCGTTCATAATTCCACGTGATAGCCTTGTTGTTGATTATCGATAACTGGGTTACAGGATTGACAATGACATGATCTATGCGGGCACCCTCCACAATTACGACAGGCTTGTTCGCCACTCCTGCACAACTATTTTTGCCCTTTCTTGTTTTGTTGCAACATCACTTGAGGACCCCTTCTTGACTACCGCAGATGGTTCATTGTTTCCCCGCTCAATTTGATCATTGATCTATCACTTGTTTATTTTTCAACCGGCCTGACCTCACTGGACCGAATCATCATGACAGTCTGTGAAGGATTCTTGTGCTCCCCTCCCTTATGCACTATCCCAATCATGTTTGTCTCCTGATGGGTTGGTAACGGGTTCTGGTTGATATTGGGCGCCTCCGGAGCTTTGACTTCAATTCGATTTGTATCAATGAGCTCCTAGATAGCATTTTTCAAATGCCATCATTTCTCCATGTCATGCCCCGGAGCACCAGAACATTATTCGCAGCTTACAGAATAATCAAAATTTCTCAGGGGAGGATTTGGCAATTTTGACTCGATCGGCCTCCGCATATCCAATTGTCTTAGCCTGTCAAACAAACTAGTATATGACTCTCCCAATGGGGTGAAGGTTTTCTTCCTCTACAAACTCTCATTCTTAAATGCTTGATTGGGCCGAAAACCTGGTCCAGGAGGAATTAGGTAGGCCTGTAGGGGTGGGTAGGTGTTTTGTGGTGCTGGCACACTCCATTGTGCGTGGGCGGGAGGTTGGTTGTATGTTTGGGTGTGGTGGACAGAAAAATGAGGTTCTGGTGATGGATAATAATGTTGGGGTGGAGTATACGGGGTATAGGGGTAGGTTTGGTGGAAGGGTCGGGGCTGATTATAGTGATGAGACGAGCCCTTGGGTCCGAACTAAGCTTTTGAATCAATCGGTGCCACATCCTCTCTCTTATTCTTTCCGATTACTCCCCCAGCACCACTCTGAATGGCCTGGGTAGTTGCCTTAATGGTCGAAGAGCTCATGATTTTGTTTGACTTAAGCTCTTCTTCTACCATGCCACCCATATTTACTACTTCATTGAAGGACTTTCCTATAGTTGATACCAGATGGCCGTAATAAGTAGGTTCTAGGGCCTGCAAAAACTAATCTACCATTTCACTTTCTTTCATTGGAGGGTCAACTCTCGTTGCTTTCTATCTCCACCGAAAACCATACTCCCTAAAGCTTTCATTATTCTTTTTCTCAATCTTCGTCAGAGATAGACGATCCAGAACAATCTCGAGGTTATACTGGAAGTGACAAACGAATGCTTGGGCTAGATCATCCCATGTATACCATCTGCCGTGATCCTGCCTAGTGTATCACTCCAGCGCCGAACCAATCAGGTTTTGACTAAAATACGCCATTAACAACTAGTCTTTCTCGCCAGCTCCACTCATTTTGCTACAGAAACCTCTCAAGTGCGCCACCAAATCACCGTGCCCATCATACAAATCAAACTTGGGCATCTTAAACCCCACCGGCAGCTGAACATCTGGAAATAAACATAGATCTTCGTAAGCCACACTTACCTAACCTCCCAACCCATGCATATTCCTGAATGGCTGTTCTAGGCTCTTAACCTTCATGTACATCTCCTCATGCTCAATATTTTTAGGTGGTTTCTCAGTTTCCACAGGGAGATCAAACCGATAAGTGTAGGAATAGGGTTCTGGAGCCTTGAAAGTGGGCTCCGGGGGTAATATTGGTTATCGTGAGCCTAGAATAATGGCTCGCTGGAGGATCGGTGGAGTGTAGTAGGTGGAGGTGCCACAAAAACATGGGTGGCTGGTAGAGGAGGGTACGGAAGTGGTTTGGGTGGTGGAGCTTGTGGTGTTTGGGAAAAAGTGCCGTGGTAATGGTGGTAAATGGGAAAGCCTGGAGACAAATCAGTAGTGGGATGCTGTTGGGACTGAGCCAATGGCGGGACGAAAGTAGGATTGGCGGGTAAGGTGGTGGTGGGTGCCCTTTTACCCATGCCCGGTACATCTCGGCCATATGTTATTTCAGCTTATACAACTGCTCTTTCAGATTAACATCCGACTCTTCCCCGTCTCTTGATGGGTCGACGACACTTGCGTCCAGTTCTTGGTTAGCCACGATCAATTTGTTTTTGGACCTGGTGATGTATGGATGAGTTGCCAGAATTCCAAACAAACTAACCACCTGCCTGATCTTGATGACAACAACAAACTTGTTAGCGATTAGGGCTTAACAGATAGGCAACCGCACGTTAGGAATGCAATGCACCTAAGCAATTAACCATTTCTATTATGCATTTGGTCGGTTGCTTCCGTCATCCCGGCTTTCCTTAATTTCCATTTTTCCACTTCTCTCTCTTTTTTTCACTCCCGCCTTTCTTTGCTTGATTTCTCGTTGTTCTTTACCTTCTCATTTTTCTCTTTTGTTTTGCCATTGTTTCCTTCCCACAATTCCTTGTTTTTTGCTCTCTCTTTATTTTCTCATTTTTTTCTTTTTTCATTTACCCTCAACTATCATTAGTCCGCCAAATGACCTTTTTACTCTTGAAGAAATGCAACATGTAGCATATAGGATGCATCAAGATGGCCTATTATTTTGGGCACAGCTGTCCTAGACAGACCCAACCCCTGTGTTGAGTCCCCAAAGTCATGCACGTGATCCAAACAAGCGTTGCTACTAGGGATCCGTCATGAGGCTATGTTATACTATGTTTAAAAACCTGGGTTTATTTGTTCTAGACCTGGCTTACCGAGCGGACAACTCGAGCAGGGGGCAGCATACCGGTAACCAAAAGATCATCTGGCTTTGCAACTTGTCTGGACCTCGTTCTAATTTGGGATATGACACTAACAGAAAGAAGTCACACCAGCGTGCACTCCTCAGAAGATTAAAGAGAGGAGTTTCGTAGCAGTTTATATACAGTTCAGATAATATCAAAACGGTAAAAGCAACATTTAACACATTAGGCTCAAAAATGTAATAAAATCAGATAATAAACAAATCCAAATACAACAATTATTCTAAGCTCAAATTCTTAAACCCTGAACCAGAGATTCTGGGTTCGGTCCCCAGCAAAGTCGCTACAGCTGTCACACCTCCTTTTTCCTACACCCGCAAAGGGTTCAAGGGAGTTTTTTCCAACTTAAAGTTACAATCGAAATAGGATTCATTTATTTAAAGATTCAAAGTCGCCACTTGGGATAATTTATGGTGTCCCAAGGCACCGGTTCTAATCCTGAATCGAGGAAAGATTGACTCTGTTTTACAGTCCGCGAACACATAAATCCGGGTAAGGAATTCTGTTAACCCGGGAGAAGGTGTTAGGCATTCCCGAGTTCCGTGGTTCTACCACGGTCGCTCAACTGTTGTTATTGGCCTAATTATCTAATTTTAAAACACTTTTAAACCTATGTGCATTCTAACTTTAAAACCACTTTTAATTATTATTTTAAGGAAGATTTCAACGTCATCTAAAATACGTCTTTAGACCACGCCACACGAAATGCACCCGCAGTTCGAGACATATTTTATTTAACGTTGTTAAGATTTGGATTTGGGTCACATGAAATACACACCCGTGTTTAGGAAGTTAATTTTAAATTACGCGCCTAAAGCAACTACGCATTTTCAACTTTATGAGGGCCATGAAAATTCAACTAAATGGAACACCTCGATTTCTAAGGATTAAAATATTAATTTTGAGGTTTTGTTCGGCACGGCACACCTCGATCCCAACTTTTAAGGAAAGTCAAAACTAAGTTTTTGAGGGCCATAAACTATGTTTTGCTTAATATGGCTCGCCTCCCAATTTCACTATTAAAAGCCTGATTAATTAATTAAAGAAACTTAAAAGAATTCTCACTACTTGCCAAACTAAACGTTCGAACCAGTTTTGGGCCCATGGACCCATATTAGAAGAGACGGGTAAATGAGAGGGTGGTCTTAGGTTAACAGCAATTAAGGAAAGCATTAGGCTCAAATGCCTGGCCCTAAATGCCAAAGGACGCAGCCTGCTTCAACTTCAAAGCCCAGCGTGAGCCCAAGTCCTTGGAGAATTGCGCATCAGCGGATGCAGAACTTGAGATCGAGTCTTCAATCATGCAAAACACCAGATTTTAAAATGCCGACGTTGAGCCTAACATGGCTTTCAATAAAAATAATCATCTGACCCTTGTGATCACTTAAATCTCCAGTAAATTCAAATGGGAATTAGGCGAGTTATTAGACTTAAAAGAGCTTCTTTTAGACACGTGCTATGGCAGGTTAAAAACTCACAAAATTTGTCAAAAGAACACAAAACTGGATCGTGACTTAGACAGACTTATAAATGTCTAGAGGAACTCCACATAAGGTTAACCCCTCACAGCAAGCAATCAAACCATTTCCCTCACACTACCAGGTTTAATCTCATGTAACAAGACATATAATCCTAAATTGGTTTATGCCAAACTTTAAACAATACTAATAAGCTATTAAAACTATTTTCAACATGGGTCTATAAACATGCCGCTCACAGCAAAATAACTCCTCGCAGTATCTTTCAAACAACATATTACATGTTATTAATCTGTCCTTAACCTATACTAGCCATTGTAATCAATCTAAACTGAAATCTTCACCAAGCATGATCCTTGTTTTAGCAAAAAGTAAAGCAGATTTAAGATACAATATGATCCAACCTAAATCTTATACTACAATATCCCAACAATTTCCAAATCAAATACAAGCATGAGAACTAACTATCCAAATTCAAAATCAACTAATATACCATGAATCAAATTACTAAAGACACAATAACATGAGGAAATACTGCTGAATCACAAGTAAAGCTGCTTCTATACTTTAAACCTTATTTTCCATTTCATTCTTCAATTCCAACCTTACATTAAATAAGGTTCAAAGTCATGTACGTAAATATAGCAAAAACAGAATCCAAAACTAAGTTGGAGATCCATAAGAAACAACAACATCAATAAACATCAGCAACAATAACTCAGCAAAGAGAAATAGTAGCAGAAACCATCTCAAAACCAGCAATAAAACAATGTTTCCAAATAGCAAACCCAAACCCAACTTTTAAATACCCAGAATTCAATCCATTTCAACCCAGAATGCAAAACTATAAAGTTTTCAGTGATTTGAACTACACTATTAGGATCAGAAGAACCAAAACCCAAGCATAATTTTCAATAGTTTTTTAGAAACTGCAAAAAGTTCAAGGTTACTTCAGAATTTTCTTTAAGAAGGCAGCAGCCGTTTCAATTTTTGGATAAATTTATCTCTCAAAATCTGCCTTGAATATCAAGTAATGATACCTTTATAGGCAGGCTTCTAGGACAGCCTAAAGAAATCAGTTTTGCACTTAAAACCTTTTTGAATTCTCATTTTTGCTCACATAGCCCTAATTTACAAACTCAGATTTCAAACTAGTCCTTAGGATAACTTCTGGGAAGCTTCCTATTTTAGTTATTAAAGATTCTTTCACCTAAACTTCCTAGATTACCCTTTAAAACACTGTTATTTACCCTTGAGACCAAACAGGGTCAAATTGACTCAAAGCTCAATCCCAAACTTGGGCCAACGGACATGCTTAAAAAATTTGGACTTTCATTCAATGGGCTTGTACTGACAAACCCTAAACCCAGTCCAAACAAACTAAACAAGCAAAACTTAAAGTAAAGAAATGGCAATCCGATCCGGGACTGCAACAACATATATAATTATTCTTTTTTCTCTTTTTCTCTCTTTTTTTTGAATAAAACACTTTAAAGATAAATGCGAATTAACACTAATTTACAGACTGACAATTCTAACTTAGTCTATAGAAAAGGAGAAGAAGTTTATGACTAAAAATTGAACTTAAAGAAGAAAAAGGAAACAAGAAAAATACCAATGGAATCCAATTAAACTTCAAAATCTTCAAGAACAAAGATGACTCGAACTCGAACTCGAACTCGAACTCCGGAGAATCCAAAAACTCGACCAAACGGTGAGAATTCCAACACGAATATTAGCCAAACTTTCGTTCATGGCTAATGATTCGTGCAACAATCATCAACGTGTGCCAAAAGAAGCGAAACAGAGGCTCGAAAAGATGGAGACGCTTAGGAACTATTTTTCCACGGGAAAGTCTTCGTGATGTTCAAACAAAGTTATTTTGTTGAAGAAACTGGGTAATTCACGAGGTATTTACCATGAATTGAAGGTTTAATCCAAAAACTTGGGAAAAGGAGAAAAATTTTGGATTTTTATTTTTTGATCTGAAATTCAGAGGAATCGAGTTGTCTTTTGAAGAAATCGATGGTAGGACATGAAAAAGGAGACGATGAGGACTGTCTTGTTAAAATTTGGAGGGATTTGGAGGTGCTCCGCCGCCGTGAGGCAATTTTCGGGCGACGGAGCTATGGCGGAGATGGGCGGCGATTTTAGAGAAGAGGGGATCTAGGTTTTGGTTTAAAATGGGATTAATGAAGATTGAGGGGAAATTGGTCGTTTAATGGGATGGGATAAATGAAACGATGTCGTTTTGGAGTGAAGGGGGGTTGGTCGAGTTGAACACGGGGTGGGCCAGTTTTAACGGGCATAAAGGGGCAATTCTGATTCGGGCCCAAGGAATTTTAAACCAAACTATCCCAAAACCAGGCTTCTCTTTCAATTTCTCTTCTTTTTCCTTTTCTTTTCCAATTTCTTTTTAATTCTTTTTTTTCCAAAATTAAAAATTAAAACCTAATACAAATTATCACAACTAATTAGATTAATTACTCAAAAATAATATTTTCAAACAACTAATTAACTACCAATTTTAAAGTAAAAAAGTTAAAAATGCAAAATGAGTCATTTTTTGTGATTTTTCTATTTTTGTAACACAACTAAATTACTAATTAATTCCAAAATACCCAATTAAATCCTAAATGCAAATGCAACATATTTTGTATTTTTCATAAATTAAATAAAGTAAACATGCACAAACAAATACAAGCAATTAACAAAAAATGCTACAAAAATCTACGAAATCGCAAACAATGGAAAAATTTATTTTGTTTGAATTTATGGGAATAATTCATATAGAGAAAAAATCACGTGCTCACAGCCATATGGTGAGGGATTTCCCTAGACTTGGGAGGGGTTCACCGCCACAGACTTCTCAGCCACAACGTGCCCCATATAGTTCTCAAGCTATGGTTACAGCTCCAGTTGCTACCCCACCTACTCAGCCAGCTAGGGGTGGAGGTCGGGGAGGTAGAGGTCTCCCTAGAAGGGAAGTCCAGGCCAGATACTATGCCCTTCCTGCCCGTACCGAGGTTTTTGCCTCCGATTCTGTCATCACAAGTACTATAGTGGTTTGTCACCGAGATGCATCGGTTCTATTCCATCCAGGCTCCATTTATTCTTATGTGTCCTCTTATTTTGCTTCGCATTTGGGTGTATCTCGATATTTTTTGAGTTTCCCTGTCTATGTTTCTATTCTAGTGGGAGATTCTCTTATTGTGGACCATGTTTATTGGTCGTGTTTAGTTACTCTCCGTGATTTTGAGACCAGACCCGATTTATTGTTGCTCATCATGGTAGATTTTGATATTATCTTGGGCATGGACTGGTTGTCGCCCCATTATGCTATTCTTGATTGTCATGCCAAAACTGTGGCGCTGGTTATGCCAGCAATACCGCATGTTGAGTGGAGGGGTGCTTTAGATCACACTCCTAGTAGAGTTATTTCTTTCCTTAAGACTCAGGGTATGGTTGAGAAGGGGTGTGACGCATATTTAGCTTATGTGAGAGATGTCAGTATTGATACCCCTTCCATTGATTCAGTCCTAGTAGTGCGGGATTTTTCTGATGTGTTTCCAGCTAATCTTCCGGGCATGCCGCCCGATAGAGATATTGATTTTGGCATTGATATATTGCCTCATATTGATGATCTGTTTGACTAGCTTCAGGGCACACGAGTGTTTTCTAAGATTTACTTGCGCTCAGGTTGCCATCAATTGAAGATTTGGGAGCCAGATATCCTGAAGACTGCTTTCAGGGTTCGATATGGTCATTACGAGTTCCTTGTTATGTTATTTAGGATGACTAATGCCTCGACAGCTTTTATCCATTTGATGCACAGTGTATTCCGGCCATATCTTGACTCATTTGTCATTGTCTTTATTGATGATATTCAGGTGTATTCCCGGAGCCGGGAAGATCATGATCAACATCTGAGGGCTGTGCTTCAGACTCTGAGAGAGAAGAGGTTATATGCTAAGTTCTCGAAATGGGAGTTTTGGTTAGATTCAGTGGCATTCCTAGGGCACGTGGTATCGAGTGAGGGTATTCAGGTGGATCCGAAGAAAATAGAGGACGTGAAGAGTTGGCCCAGACCATCCTCAGTAGGGGTGTACATGAGGTGGTTTTGGTTCGGTTTTTTATTAAACCAAAATCAAACCAATTATGTCGGTTTACTAAATTCATAATCAAATCAAACCAACATAAATTCGGTTTTTTCGGTTTCGATTTTAGTCGGATTTTTCGGTTTTTTTTGTTTTTCGTTTTTTTTTCGATTTTCCTCTTTAGTTATATTATTCTTGAAAAAGAGATCAAATAATCACCAATTATCCGCATGATTACTATTTTTCTTAATAATATATGAGGAATACCAATTATTCATATAAATCATAATTCCAAGACCTTCCATAATAGAAAATGACAACAAACATGCGACAAAGCAAAGCACTGTAAATTTGATAAACCTCAACACTATAATAATCACCAATTATGTGAGCAAAATAACAAGCAGGAAGCTCGTGTGATGTGGGGTAATGGTTTCCAATATTTGGGGTTCTTTAATTTTGGAATTGGAACATAGGGAAGATATGGAATAATCTATTTTATTATTTTTTATTTTGTTGGGTTTTAGTTTGGGCTTGATATTTAGGTTATGTAGATAAAATCTACTTAGTGGATAGTGAATTTACAAACCCACAAATAAATAATATCTCAAGACATTAAAAACTATAGAATAGTTTAGAAAATACTTATAAATTAGATTTTAATGATTATTTTTTATGTATAAATTTCTAAAATTTATTTTTATATAATGTCGGTTTGGTTTAGATTCGGTTTGACTTATTTTTTGTTAATGCCAAACCAAACCAAGAGCGATCGATTTTTCCAACACCAAACCAAACCACAAGTCGGTTTTTTTCTTCGGTTTGACTTGGTTCGTCGGTTCAGTTTGGCTTGATGGTTTGGCTTGTACACCCTTAATCCTCAGCTACGGAGATCTGCAGTTTTCTTGGCTTGGAGGGTTACTACCGTCATTTTATGGAGAGGTTTTCATCGATTGCAGCCCCTATGACCAGATTGACCCAGAAGGGTGCTCCATTCCAGTGGATGGAAGAGTGTCAGGCGAGCTTTTAGAAGCTCAAGACAGCTTTGACTACAACCCAGTATTGATATTGCCTACAAGTTCGGGGTATTATACTATCTATTATGACGCCTCGATGATTGGTCTTGGAGCGGTATTGATGTAAGACGGTAGGGTGATTGCCTACGCGTCCAGACAGTTGAAGGTACATGAGAAGAATGATCCTGTCCATGATCTTGAGTTAGCTTCTATTGTTCTAGCCTTAAAGATCTGGCATCATTATTTGTACGATGTGCCTTGTGAGATTTATACTGATCATCAAAGTTTGAAACATCTATTTAGGAAGAAGGATCTTAATTTGCACTAGAGGAGGTGGTTAGAGTTGTTGAAGGACTATGATATCACTATTTTTTATCACCCGGGTAAGGCCAATATGGTGGTCGATGCTTTGAGTCCCCGGACAGAGAGTTTGGGGAGTTTGGCTTATTTACCAGCATCGGAGAGGCCTATGGCGATGGACGTTCAGGCCTTAGCCAGCCAGTTTGTGAGATTGGATCTTTCAGAGCCTAGTCGGGTTCAAGCTTGTGTGGTTTCTCGGTCTTCCTTATTTGATCGTATTAGGGTGCGTCAGTATGATGACCCTCATTTGCTTGCCCTCAAGGACAAGGTGTAACAAGGTGATGCCAGAGATGTGACTATCGACAATGACGGTGTATTGAGGATGCAGAGTCGGATTTGTGTACCCAATGTTGATAGGCTTCGGGAGTTGATTCTAGAGGAGGCCCATAGTTCACGGTACTCCATCCATGTGGGTGGCGCGAAGATGTATCATGATTTGAGGAAACACTACTGGTTGAGGCGGATGAAGAAAGATATAGTTGGGTTTGTAGCTTGGTGCCTCAACTGTCAGTAGGTGAAGTATGAGCACCAGACGGGGTAGGTTGCTTTAGTAGATTGAGATTCCGGAGTGGAAGTAGGAGCGAATCACCATGGACTTTGTAGTTCGGCTCCCACAAACTTTGAGAAAGTTCAATGTTGTTTGGGTGATTGCGGATCGACTGACCAGGTCCGCTCACTTTATTCTTGTGTGTACTACTTATTCTTCAGAGCAGTTGGCAGAGATCTATATCCGGGAGATTGTTCGTCTGCATGGTATTCTAGTTTCCATCATTTTGGATAGAGGCACTTCGTTCACATCACGGTTCTGGAGGGTCGTTCAGCATGAGTTGGGTACTCGAGTAGAGCTGAGTACAACATTTCACCCTCAAACAGACGGACCGTCTGAGCGCACTATTCAGATTCTTGAGGATATGCTCCGCGCTTGTGTGATTGAGTTTGGAGGGTCTTGGAATCAGTTCTTACCATTGACGGAGTTTGCATACAATAACAGTTATCAGTCCAGCATTCAGATGGCGCCATATGAGGCTTTATATGGTAGGCGGTGTAGATCTCCGATGGGTTGGTTTAGATTACTGGGCACAAACTTGGTTCAGGATGCCTTGGAGAAGGTTAAGGTAATTAAGGATAGATTCCGTACAGCCCAGTCCAGACAAAAGAGTTACGCAGACCGGAAGGTTCGTGATGTTTCCTATATGGTTGGAGAGCGGGTTCTGCTTTGGGTTTTGCCTATGAAGGGCATTATGAGATTTAGGAAGAAAGGAAAGTTGAGTCCGCGATTTATTGGCCATTTTGAGATATTGAGGTGTGTTGGGGAGGTTGCTTATGAGCTCGCCTTACCTCCCAGCTTGGCAGGAGTTCACCCGGTATTTCATGTTTCGATGCTCCATAGGTATCACGGTGATCCGTCGTACGTGTTGGATTTCAGTTCAGTCCAGCTAGACAAAGATCTATCCTATATTGAGGAGCCAGTGACAATATTGTATAGGCATGTTAGGAAGTTGAGGTCAAAAAACATCGCTTCAGTAAATGTCTAGTGGAGAGGTCAGCCGACCGAGGAGGCGACCTGCGAGATCGAGCAGGATATGTGCAGCCAATACCCTCATCTTTTCACTACTTCAAGTATGTCTCTATGATCGTTCGAGGATGAACGAATTTTTAAATGTAGGAGGATGTGATGACCCGGCTGGTCGTTTTAAGAATTTATGCCCTGATCCTCTATTAACTGCTTTTCCCGTGTTTATTTCTACTATTTCGGTTTGTCGGAATGTTCGGTTTTGAGTTTAGGTGAGTTTTAGGACACTTAGTCACTAAATGAGAGTTTAAGTGTTGGAAATTTGGCTGTAGTTTGAACAGTGTGAGGACGACCTCAGAATAGAAATTTGATGGTTTAGTTAGCTCCGTTGGGCGATTTCGGGCTTAGGGGCATGTTCAGATTGTGTTTTAAAGGTCCGTAGCTAATTTAGGCTTGAAATACCGAAAGTTGAATTTTTGAAGTTTTCGGTTCGACAGTGAGAATTCGATTCGAGAGTCGAAATGGAATTACGGAAGTTAGAGTAGCTCCGTAGTGTTGAATGTGATGTGTGTGCAAAATTTCAGGTCATTCAGAAGAGGGTTGATAGACTTTTTTGATCGAAAACATGTTTTTAGAGTTTTTAAAATTCTTAGGATTGAATCCAATGAAAAATAGGTGCTTTGATATTGTTTTGAGCATTCCGAAGATTGGAACAAGTTTGAATGAACTTATGGAATATGTTGGTAGGTTTGGTTGAGGTCTCGGGGGCCTCGGGTGTGTTTCAGATGCTCAACGGACCATTTTTGGACTTGGAGAAGGATGAGATTTTTGCTGGTATTTGTTGCAGACTTTTCTTCCTCGCGATCGCATGAGGAGGATCGCGATCGCGAAGGCTTAGATGAGACAGAGGGAAATTTTGCTCTTCGCGTGAAGAGGAATGTGAACGCGTAGCTATGGGCAATGCTAAATCGCGAACGCGTGGGCTAGGTTGCGTTCGCGTAGAAGAAATAAGGCGGTAGTGGATTGTTAAGTGTTTCTCTACGCGGTCACGTGGAGTCAACCGCGATCCCGTAGGTTTGAGGGGGCTAGAGCATCATTTTTGCAAATGGGGTTCTGCGTTTTCGTAGAGTAAATCTAAGGCATGTGGTTTTTGTTCTTTGCGATCGCGACTGGTCTTCCGCAATCACGGTTAAGGAATTAGCTTGACATAATGTTAAGTTCTGCATCCATTTTTGACAATTTGGAGCTCGGGGAGAGGCAATTTTCGGGAGATTTTTAGAGAGAACAACGGGGTAAGTGTTCTTAACTTAATTTTGGTTAGATAACTCGAATCGATTACAAGTTTTGGCATTAAATCTTTGAATTTAGTTGGAAAATTTTAGAAAACCCTCTCGGATAGATTTTAGGGTAGAAATATTATGGGATTTGGATAATTTTGATATAAATGAACTCATGAGAGTGTGAGGATTCCAGAAATGTAAATTTTTACCCGATTTCGAGACGTGAGCCCGAGAGGTGTTTTGGTTATTTTACCTACTTTCATGTATTAGCTTAGAATTTAATTGTAGAATCAGTTACTTGAAGTGTTATTTATGTTATGCAATTTAATTGAATAGATTTGGTTTATTTGGAGTCGGATACTCGTGGCAAGAACGTGGTTTCAAGTTGATTATTGAGACGGTTCGAGGTAAGTGGCTTGTCTAAATTTGTGGGGGAGGGGGGGGAGTCTCCCCTTAGGATTTGGTGTTGTGATAATTGAGATATCTCGTACGAGAGGTGACGAGCGCGTACTTGTGCTAATGGCTGAAAATTCGTTTTCATTAAGATATTTAAACTGTGTTTTCTTTCCCTGTCATTACTACTTGGAAGTTAAGCTTGTTGTTAGCTTAGGAAAGCATGTCTAAATGACTTAATTTCCTATTTGCTCAGATTGACTTAGTTGAATTATTTGCAACATGCTAGGTTAGAAATACCTATTTCGCCTTGATATGAAGTTGACAATTTATGACTACAGATGTGAGATTCGAGTAGATCCCCCCTTGTTTGTTTATTGGGACTATAGATTTGGGATTTCGGTAGATCCCCCTTGTTTATTTATTTGGGACTACGGATGTGGGATTCCGATAAATCCTCATTGTTTGTTTATATGGGACTACGTATGTGGGATTCCGGTATATCCCCTGCACAGTTATATGGAACTATGGGAATGCACCCGGTAGATTCCCCTATTACTGGGTATTTATAATTGGGACTACGGATCAGAATTCCGGTAGATTCTCGTGCACTATGAGTTGGACTACAGGACGACATCCGGGAGATCCATTGGACATTTATATTTGGGGGCTACAGGACGGGATCCCGGTAGATCCCCGATTGTTATCTTCATTTTGGAACTGTACTTTCTTTTTGGGACTATTTGGTCTTTGTCGTAGTTGTTGTTGTTCCTTCTATCATGTGTTACTTCTTACTACCGCACTTAATTATACTGTCTTATTCTATATTGTTTCACCTTGTATTTCATTTGACTTCTGTAGGGCCTTGACCTTCCTCGTCACTACTCAATCGAGGTTAGGCTTGGTACTTACTAAGTAGTGATGTGTTGTACTCATGCCCTTTCTGCGCATGTATTTCATGTGCAGATCCAAGTACCTTCACTCAATCTTATCATTCTTGAGGCGAGGCACTTCTGTAGAGACTTTGAGGCATATCTGCCGCGTCCGCAGACTGAGGAGTCCCCTTCTATATTTCTGTAATAGTATAGTCCTTCAGTATTTCCCTTTTGCTAGACATTTCTGGAGTTAGAGCTTCTTATGTATCTCTTAGCTTGTGATTCATGGGTTTTCGGGTTTTGGGAAGTGTTGTTAGTTTGAGAAGTTGTATTGTTTATGCCGGGTGGCATTTTAAATACTGTTTCATTATGCTAGTTGGTTTTAAATTATTTCTTCCGCAAGTTTTGTTTATTTTTCACATTTTTAGGCTTACTTTGTCGTAGATACTAGGTGCTATCACGACAGTTTACGGAGGGCGAACTGAGGTCGTGACACTTCACCAAATAAACTGGATGTTGTTTGTCAAATGCATAACTTGAAAAAGTAACCATAGAGCAAAACCTTGATCTGTGCATGGGCAATACTAACACAGAAATAAAAATACAGAAGAATAATATTCAAAAATATACTTGAAACTGACAAAAATTGTCGATTGAGAATTGATTAGTGCGAAGAGAAACTGGTAGTAGATATAGGCTGGACAACGTGAGTTCACAAAATTAAGAAACGAAAATAAAAAAATAAAGAATCATTAACCGTCAAAAATACCAATATGAAGATGAATTTTGTTATAGAAATTAAAAGCCTAATGTATAAGACTAAAGACCTACGCTATGAGTAACGAGTAAGCTCTATGAAGAATGAAGATAAAGCAACTGAAGAGTTCGACTGAGAAAGAATAGGAGAGAATGAACTAAAGCCCTAGCATATGTATATACTTAAGCGTAAAGTTAAAATTTTATTAATTTTTATTGGGTTATCGGTTAACCCATTAATAAAATTGGCAAATCGAGTCTCGAACCGATAATCCAATAGTGAAAAAATTCTAAATTGTTACCGAACCGTTAACTCAATAATCCGATACCAATAACTCTATAAAAAATTAATGATTCGGGTTATCGGTTTTATCCGATATATGCCCAGCCCCACCGTGTACAATATGTGGGGACTTTGGAAGAATATACTATTAAGGGGTCGTTTGGTTGGAATACAATTTATACTGGTATAAGTTATGTCGGTATAATTTATGCTGGGATTAGTTATGGTGAGATTGTAGTTTATTCATTATTTGGTATGTTGTATTATGAATGACAATTACATAATTTCTAAGAAGAATATATAAGTTATACCGGTGCTAATTACCCCACCTTCTATAAGGTACTCCCCTCCGTTTCAATTTATGTGAACCTTTTTCTTTTTTGGTCTGTGCCAAAAAAGAATGACCACTTTCCTTATTTGGAAATAATTTACCTTTATACAATGATTTATAGCCACACAAAATATATGTGGCACATTTTACACCACAAGTTCAAAAGTCTTCTCTCTTTTCTTAAACTTTGTGACCAGTCAAATAAGTTCACATAAATTGAAACGGAAGGAACATAAGTTATCTGAATGTTAAAATTAATACCGGGATAACTTATACCCAATTTGTTAACCAAAAAACGTATTAAGATGGTATTCAATTTTTATAGCACTCTTATGCCTTGTTATGCCTCGTATCAAACAACCCCTAAGATTACTCTTAGCTGCTCTTTGTTCCAAAAGCTGATTCTCGTAGAAATTCTTACGTAACTTCTCATGAATTTCCCCCATCCAATGAGATGACAAAGAGGAAGAAAGAAAAAGCCACCCAAAGAAAAGAAAAGAAAAGAAAGACGAAGACAATTCATCATAAACAAGAATACAAAAAGTAAGACATGACATGACATGACGTGAACAATATGTCTGTTTTATTTTTATATGATTGTGTTTGACTATGCATGACGTTAAGAAAAAATTAGTGATTTTTAAAACTATGGTCCTAAACATTTCCTGACAAGTCAGGGTCTATAAGAACATTTCAAAGGGAAAACAAAAAAAATTAAAGTTAAAAGAATTTTTTAATATAAGAATGCATGCATTCTTTGCGATAGAAACTAGGAAAAAAGGTGCCAAATACGATGAAACTGAAATATTCTTCTTTTCAAGAAAATAAATGAAATAAAGTCCAATAAATTTTCTTAAATCCAAGCGATCTGTTCGTAGGTGTGTAGCCCGATTCAATTGGGGGGAAATACTTTGATATTGGTATTATGGCTTCGTTGACAACTTAAACTTGTAGGGCTTTTGAAAGTCGATATATGAACTTTAGATTTTTTCTATTGAACACCTCTACTTGAGAAAATATCTACTAATAAACATTTGTTATGATGTGTGTTGTTCAATCGCTGGTGACATTGATTTAATTTAATATTTTATATAGCCATATCTTCCATTGTATTTGGTGAGTTCGAGTCTCCCGAGAGAAATGTGAGAAGTTTTTAGAGGGAAAAATACCGATGGTCTATTTGGAAACAGCCTCTCTACCCCAGGGTAGGAGTAATGTCTGCGTACACGCTATCCTTCTCAGACCCCACTAAATGAGATTATATTGGGTTGTTGTTGTTTTACATCTTCCATTCATTCACATTATGTTCAAGGTCCCACTTCTTTTTTTTTTGTCAAATTAATTTTTTCTGCACATAACCTTTCCACTCCCTCAGAACCCACCAGAAAAAATATTTCCGAATTGGAAAATAACCTGAAAACCTTCATGTTTTACCGATTAAATATCTCCGTCGTTTGTTTTTTTTTCTTTCCCACCTAATACCTTTCATTTCCACTGTATTACCATCTCTCACCTACAAAATAAGAAACATATGCAAAACCTTCAAGTCCAACCTTTTACCATCAAAAATCATATAGAAAAAATCACAAACTCAAAGACAAAAATCACCATCCCCAAAAATCAAAGAGAAAAATCAGAAAGCGACGAATAACTTTTACCATGATTGAAATTTGACCTGATTTTTTCTAGCAAATCAGCAAAAGTTTTCAACAAATCAAAAAGACAGCAAACACTGTTACTTTTCAATTTATTATTACCCATTCTTACTCCAAAAATCAGTCCTGGTCTCTCCCATTTTCCTTGATTCGATGAATTTATTTCACGATAATGGATGTTGCTATTTTTCTAATATGGAGTTTTTGAGTGTGATTGACGGTTAAAAATTGAAGAATAGTCAAATATGTGGGTTAAATATGGAGCTTTTGAGTTTGATATATGAAATTTTGGTTATGGCTTAATTGAGCATAAAAGGGGAAAAGACGGGAAACAAAGAAGATAATAAATGGAGGAGGAAGGGATGGGGTGGGGAGATAGGGGCGAAGATAACTGGAGGGGGTGACTTTTCTCTAAATATGACCCGATGATTTTTTTTATTTGTTAAATTAATTATTTGTCTTTTTTAAAATTATTTATTATATTCACGCGCTTAATACCTATGATTAATATATAATTGGCCACATCAGCTATAATATTGTCAGATAAGCATAGTCAACGATCAAAAATATTTATTAGTAGATATTTTCTCAAGTAGAGGTGTTCAAATGAAAAAATTAAAAGTTTATGTATCAGCTTTCAAAAGCCCTACAAATTTAAATGGCTAGAAAGTCATTTCTCTTTTAATTTTCAATTCTAATTTTGAACATTATTTTTTTTAATGTTATAAGACTACAAGCTCAAAGAAAAAGTTGTTTAGCTATTCAAACAATAATACTGGCGCGTAAAGGGCAAGAGACAAAGTAAGTGGTTTCTGTACTATATTTGCTTGCTTGTAAATTTCAAGGAAACTATTTTGAATTTCTCCCGTCATATGCAAACCTAGGGTCTCCTCGAAATATTTTTTGTGTCTCTCGAGGTATGGGTAAGGTTTGCGTATATATTAGAGGTGTTAATTGCGGCGGACTGACCCGCTAACAATCCGGTTCAACCTAGGTCAATCCGGTCTAGCCCAGTACTGTAGACTAAAATGCGGGTTGGGACGGTTTGGAGTGGGAGGGGAGGGGGGCTACAAACGTTAACTTTTTTTTAAACGGGTAACCGAACCCACTACAACCTGTTAAGCCCTTAACAGGTTCTTAACGGGCTACAGCCCGGTTCAGCCCGTTAACTCGAAATTTAATTTTTTTTTAAATCTGACCGTTGCCAATAGTCTACCAAAAAGGACCGTTGGCCAACGTTATTTTCTGCCCCAAACAACCACTTTTTGGCTTTTTAATTTATATTTTAGCCCCCCACCCCTTATAATTTCTAAATTGCAAGTAGCCTTTTAAAAACTATAAATACCCCCCTTTCTGTATTGGGAAAAATTGTATGCATAAATGAATGGTGATGTGTCATGACACGTGGCATAAACAATAGGTGATAATTGGTCTAAGAATTATAGACTGGTTCGGACAAAAAAAGAGGCACAATACAAAAAGACAAAAAGGGAGGTACGAGACAGAAGGTTAAAAAAGGTACGAGATAAGAGGCTCAGCAACCCCGCACCTATTTAAATTCAGTTACCTACGAGCAACGGGAAGAATATTGAACCAGGCTAAAGAAGAAGGTAGAAATACAATATTTCAAGAGTAATAAATGATGGGACCGTTAAGGAATATTTTTATTCAATGTAATGATTATGTAACGTAGCATTTAATGTCATTAATTATTTATAATAGCCTCATTATGACTTAGATGTAACAGACACTCCTAAAGATTCCCAAAAAGATCTATAAAAGGGGAAATATGTAATCAATTGACACAAGTTACTATTGAAATACATCCTGATTTACTAGCTTACACATTTGAGTACTTCGAAATTCTCTTCTTCATTTGCTTTTTTCGATTATCAGTAACCCGACTCTTCTAAATTCTAGCTTTGACTAAAAAGTCTATTTTTTGGTTAAACAAATTGGTTTCGTTACAGGGAATCTGATAATCAATTCTATTTCTACTTGATTTCCTTGTTCATATCAATCATGTCAAACAACAATGACAACACCCAAGGACATCCAGAAATTCAAAAAATCCAACAACTTCAAGGAGATTCTCTATGAGGCTCTCCAAAACGATCTCGTGAAGGCACTCCTGATGGATCCCATACAGATGGACAGGCTCAACTTGACAATGTTGAAAACATGAATGAGACATTACAAAAAATAATTGCCTCTCAAGTCAGTAAAGCTCTTCAAGCTTTCGTTAGTCAATTACCTGCTGCTCCAACCACACCAACTCCAAACAATAATACTTTAGAGAACCCCTGTTATGGATTGGTTAATTCAAGCAACGATGGAACTCCTAGTCAAGAAATTTGACTAAGCAAGAGATTGAATCGGTCTTAGTCAAGAAATTTGGGGAAACACTCACTAAAGGAGCATTAACCTGGTATTCTCGTTTACCTGAAAATTCTATAAATTCATTTACTGAGCTTGCAGATTTGTTTATCAAAGCACATTCGGGAGCTCAAAAAGTTGAAAAAAGAATGGAAGACATCTTCAAAATCAAGCAAGGAGATTCCGAGTTACTTAGAGAGTTCGTGGATAGATTTCAACGAGAAAGAATGAGCTACCGCGAGTACCTGACAATTGGGCAGCCATAGACTTTGCTAGTAATCTGAACGAAAAGAGTTCAGAAGCCACGAGGCGACTCAAAGAAAGCCTTTGAGAATTTCCAGCAACAACGTGGAATGATGTCTACAATAGATACAGTACAAAGATGAGGATTGTAAGAAACATCATTTTACGGCATAAAACTGACGAGAAAACAAGTTCGAGGCATGTAGAAAATGAAAGAAGATCTGGTAAAAACAGGTACGAGCCTTATATGGGACCTGCGGGAAAAGACTCAAGGTCAAAGCAAGAAAGGTACGATCACAAACCTAGACACAGGGAATCAGGCTCCTCTTCAAGGTCTGGTAATGATCGAAGTACACGAGGACAACGAGATGATGATGGGAGTTTAAAGGTAAGGTTTGGTGGTTACAATTTTAATGTAAGCACCTATGAACTCGTGGTTGTTCTAAAAGGCATGGGAGATAAAGTACGGTGGCTGAAAGAGATGAGATCAAACCCAAACAGACAAAACCCTGATCATTGGTGTGAATTCCACAACGATCATGGACATAAAATGCAGATTGCAGATTTTTGCAGAGCGAGGTGGATCATTTGTTAAAGCAAGGATATCTCACTAAGTTATTTAGTGAGAAAGGTAAACAATCATATATGAAAAATAGACAGGAGCCACCGAAACCACCCTCACCTAAGAGGACTGTCAATGTTATAAGTGGAGGAGAAGATATCGATGGTGTCTCGTATACTGCAGCTAATAAAACATCTAAAATAACAATCACTCATGGGAAACAATTACGACACATACTGGAAGAAGAGAATATTACATTCAACGATGCAGATTCGGAAGGCCTCTTGACTTCACATAACGACGCGCTGGTAATATCCTTACTAGTACATGATACTAACGTGAAATGTGTTTTGATTGATCCAGGCAGTTTAGTGAATATTATTCTGATACGAGTGTTGCGCGAGATTCAAGCTGAAGACAAATTGGTTTCAAAAGTGCATACCTTGTCAGGATTTGATAACTCTAATGTCATAACCAAAGGCGAAGCGATTCTTACCACGTTTGCAGAAGGTGTTGTCAAAGATACCAAGTTCCAGGTCGTAGATATGGAAATGGCTTATAACATGTTCCTTGGAAGGCCATGGATCCATGATATGGATGTCGTACCGTCAACTTTACATCAAGTTATTAAATTCCCATCACCATGGGGGATTTGTCAAATCAGAGGTGATCAACAAACATCCAGGAGTATTAACTCCGTTGCAGATTCAACTGTTCAAGGTGAAGTCAAATAGCAATTACAGGATTCAGTTGAGGAGGGTATAAAGCCAACCTTAACTGAACAAGGAAAAACAGACGTGGATTCAAGGCCTGACACTATTCAAGAACCAGAGGAAAACGAGAACATTAAAACAACGATCGAAGAGTTAGAGGCTGTGGTTTTATTTATACACTGGCCCGAGAGGAAAGTGTATATAGGAGCAAATCTCAGCCCGGAGGTAAAACGTAAGTTAATTGAATTTTTAAAAGCTAACACAGATTGTTTTGCTTGGTCCCATTCTGACATGAAAGGGATACCGCCGGAGGTAATGAATCATAAATTGAACGAAGACCCATCGTATCCCACAGTCAAGCAAAAGAAACGAAAGCAAGGAGCTTTTAAGAATCAGGTAATTCAAGAAGAGGTTCAGAAATTGCTCAAAATAGAATCAATTCGTGAGGTAAAGTATCCTAACTGGTTGGCTAACACTGTTGTGGTTCCTAAGAAAAATGGTAAGTGGCGTGTTTGTGTGGATTACACAGATCTTAATAAAGCCTATCCGAAAGACTCGTTTCCTTTACCGCATATAGATCAGTTAATTGATGCTACTGCAGGACATGAACTATTAAGTTTTTTAGATGCATACTCAGGTTATAACCAAATCAAAATGGATCCAAAAGATGAGGAAAAACGTCTTTTATAATGGACAGGGGGACTTATTGTTATAAAGTAATGCCCTTTGGTCTTAAAAATGCTGGTGCGACGTATCAGAGGTTAATTACTCAAATGTTTCAAGAGCATTTAGGTAAGACCATGGAAGTTTATATAGATGACATGTTAGTTAAGACTCAACATTCAGAGGATCATATATCACATCTATCTGAAACATTTAGAATTTTGCGAAAATATAATATGAAATTGAACCCAGAAAAATGTGCATTTGGTGTGGCATCAGGAAATTTTTTGGGTTTTCTTGTTTCTAACCGTGGTATTGAAATAAACCCAGCCCAGATTAAAGCTATTGAAGAAATCTCTGATGTACTTATGAATAAAAAAGAAGTTCAAAGACTGACAGGGAGGATCGCGGCCTTGGGAAGATTTATTTCAAAGTCATCAGAAAAGTGTTTCAAGTTTTTCTCAGCTCTTAAAAAGCAAGAGCGCTTTGAATGGAACGAGGAATGTCAACAAGCACTTAGGAATTTGAAGATGTATTTATCAAATCCACCCCTGTTAGCAAAACCAAGGCTGGCGAAAGGCTTTTCATATACCTTGCTGTTTCAGAAGTTGCGGTAAGTGCTGTTTTGGTTCGAGAAGAACAAGGTAAACAATCTCCTATTTATTATGTTAGTAAATCTGTGACGACCCGACCCGTCGTCTCATGTGTTACCGCCCCATTTTACCTATTTATTGCTCCTTCATGTTTCATTATCGGCATTTGGTGAGTTAGAGTTGAATTGGTTTGGTTTTGGTAGAAAATGAGACACTTAGTCTCTTTAAAGCCTTCTTTAAAGAAGGCTTGTGTTAGAAAAGTCAACCGGATATTGACTATTGAGTTAGAAGGCTCGGATGTGATTTCCGGTGATTCGTTTAGCTTCGGGGGATGATTTATGACTTAGGACTGCGATCAGAATTGATTTTGGAGGTCCGGTGTAGAATTAGGCTTGAATTGGCGAAGTTAGTATTTTGTCGAATTCCGGTTGGTAGGTGAGATTTTGATCCGATGGTCAGAATGGAATTCCGAGAGTTTCAGTAGCTTCGTTAAGTGATTTTGGATGTGTGTGCAAAATTTCAGACCATTCGGAGGTGTTTTGGTCGGGTTTTTGATCAAATGCGTATTTCGGAAGTTTTGAAGAAACTTAGGCTTGAATCCGATGTGATTTAATGGTTTTAGCGTTGTTTGATGTGTTTTGAGGATTGGAGCAAGTTTGAATAATGTTTTAGGAATTGTTGGTGCTTTTGGTTGAGGTCCCGGGGGCCTCGGGGTGATTTCGAGTGGCTATCGGAAGGAAATTTGAAGTTGGAATAGCAGGTTTTTCGCATCTGCGGAAAGGAAACCGCAGATGCGGTTGCGCAGAAGCGGAGCTAGGTATCGCACGTGCGACAAAGGTTGAGGTTGAGAAATTTCCACAGAAGCGAAAATTTATCCGCATAAGCGGAAGTTTCACCGCAGAAGCGGTTTTGTCATTCTCTTGAGAGTCCGCAGAAGCGGACGTGAACCGCAGATGCGGAAGTTGCAGAAGCGACATTCTCTCCGCAGAAGCGGAATGCCTGGGCTGTTAAGTGAACAACATTTTTGGACTTCGAACTTTGGGAGCTTTGAGGCGATTTTGAAGAGGGTTTCGAGGGCTTTAATCAGGTATGGATTCTTGGACTTAGAATACGATGTTATGGTGTAAAAACATGGATTTAGACTGAATAATCAAGGAATCAAAGGTCAAAAACTGCGGTTTAGGGCTTGAACTTAAGAGAGTTTAAAATAGGGATTTGAGTACGTATGGATTCGTGGCGAGAGGAGGAATCCGATTATGTGAATTTTGTGATTTTTCGAGAAGTGGGTCCGGGGCTCGGGTTTTGCCAACTTCGTGATTTTTGATATTTTCGAGTCTTCTCGATTGGTTTATGTTTCCTTAGCCTATTGTAATGTATTCCTTGTGGTTTTGATCAGATTCGACGCGTGAGGAGGTCGATTCGAGAGGAAAAGGCATAGCGAGCTAGACTTTGGGCCGGCTTGAGGTGAGTAATAGATGTAAATGATGACCTGAGGGTTTGAAACCCCGGAATTTCACATCGTACACTATATTGAGGCGAGGCACGCGCTCTATGACGAGTGCGGGGTCGTTTGTTATTGGGGATTGTGACTTGGTCCGTCCCGATGATGTTTTACTGTGTTTTCTACTAGAACTTATTGGAAATCATCGTTACTTGGATTTGACCATTGTATTTGGGCTTCGTGCCGGCTATTTGAATCCTTCAGGGATTGGTATCACTGATTTTGCATACTTTGCATATTGTTTAACCTCATTCCAAGATTTTAAGTACTATTTTGCAAACACAGCCCTTTTCTAAGATTTGAAAACTTAAATGATATTTCTAAATGGTATTTTGGGCTATGAATTACTGTTTTAAAAATGGCTGAGGGGCTTATAGTGATTTCTGGATATATGGATGGTTCGGGCTGCGCGCCGCAGAAGTATTATATGATATTGAGGCCGAGGGCCTGGTTGGTGCCACGAGATGGCTTGATTGTTTGCGCTTGGGCTGTAGGAGCCCCTCCGGAGTCTGTACACACCCCCAGTGAGCGCCGTCGATGATAAACATATGGTTGGCTCGGGTTGCATGCCGCAGTGGGTACCTGAGTGTACCAGAGCCTAGGTTACTTGGTTTCGCGAATCATGAGCCGGTTTAGTAGAGTCTCGCGGATCGGTACTGAGACGTCTGTATTTATCCTCGAGAGGCTGCAGAACCTTTAGGAAAAACTTCATATTCTTGAAATTCTTGTCATGCGAATTTGTTGATCCGAGAACTAAACTTCTGTATTCTATTCTCTCACAGATGGCGAGAACCCGTGCTACTGGACGTGACGGACGACCACCAGTACCACCCACTACAGGCTGTGGACGCGGTCGTGGTCGAGGCAGACCATCGAGGGAAGCACCTGTTGATCCACCAGCTGCCCCAGTTCAGGACTAGCCTCCAGTTGTAGATGCTCCAGTAGCACCTGTGTAGGCACCAACAGTGCCCATCGTGATTCCAGGTCTCCAGGAGGCCTTGGCTCAGATACTATCAGTTTGCACTGGCCTGGCTCAGGCCGTCTCAGCCACTATTGCAGCAGCTACTTCACAGACCGGGGGAGGAAATCAGACCCCCGCTGCTCACACACCCGAGCAGGTTGTTCAGGGAAAGCAGACACCGGGAGCAGCCCCAATTGTACCTGTTGCACCAGCTCCAGCCTCCGACGTTCAGTGGTGCTGAAGGCGAGGATGCCCAGGGATTTCTTGACAAGTGTCAGCGTATGTTTCACACCGCAGGGATCTTGGAGTCGAGTGGAGTGGCTTTTACTACTTTCCAATTCTCAGGGCCTGCATTTACATGGTGGGAGGATTTTTAAAGGCGTAGGACTGTTGGTGCAACGCCCCTTTCATAGAAGCAGTTCTCCACTCTTTTTTTGGAGAAGTATGTACTGCAGTCCCGCAGGGAGGAACTGCATCGTCAGTTTGAGTGGTTGACTCAGGGGGACATGTCTGTGACCCAGTACGAGATGAGGTTTTCACAGCTAGCTCGTCGTGCTACTTGGATGATCCCGACAGATCGGGAGAGGATTAGGAGGTTTGTGGATGGCCTCAACTATTCACTCCGCATTTTGATGACCACAGAGAGGGTTTTGGGTGCCTCGTTCGAGGAGGTAGTTGACATTGCTTGTGATATTGAGATGGTTAGCCGTAGGGAGCGTGAAGAGAGGGAGGCCAAGTGTAAGGCCCCGTAAAATTTTGTGCTCAAAACCTAGTAGCTCGTAGTGCCAAGTTCTGAATATGTGTTAGGAATGTGTAGAATTCTTATTCAGACCCTTTTTACTGATTTTGCACTTAAAAATCAAGAATCAAAATTTTCCATAAAATTGTCATTATGCGGTCCAGAATGCGGTTACAGATCAGGTATGCGGACCGCATTTCTATCGCAGAGTTAATCAGAGAGTTAGTCGAAATTGATGTTGAAACTGCGGTCCATTATACGATCGCATAATCCATATGCGGACTGCATAACCGCCGCATAAATTCCTCAAGGATTTGTGAAGGTCAGTTCTGTGGTGCATTATGCAACCGCAGAACAGGAATGCGGAATGCATTCACGTCGCATTCCCAAGTAGAAACGCTCAGAGTTTTGGGACACTTCTGCGGTCCAATCTGTGGAGCGTATTTCGATTCTGCGATCATAAAGTGCGACCGCAGATCCTACTCGGTCTTCTAAATTTTCTAAATTTTAAACCCGACCCCCTTTTTAATAAAACATCCCAGCCCTCATTTTAATCATGTTACTGGGCAAAATAATAGTGAGGGAAGAGAGGGTTCTTGAGAGAGAAATCAATCTTCATCAATTTGATTTTCCAAAGTCACCCAGGCCCGGAAATTCTTGAGTATTATCCTCATCTCCATTCTTGAATGGGTCAAAGCCCGGCTGGAACAATTAAGTTTGATCGATGAGAAAAGACTGGCAGCAGTATGTCATGGGCAGTTATATCAACAGCGAATGGCCAGAGCTTATAATAAGAAGGTACGTCCACGAAAATTTGAAGTCGGACAGTTGGTATTGAGGCGCATATTACCTCATTGGGCAGAAGC
>MU779453.1:3679-25286 GCA_026770625.1 Nicotiana glauca | reverse complement strand
GAGTCATAATTTCCTCGGTTCGGGATTCAACCGGTGACTTGGGACACCATTAATCTCCCAAGTGGAGACTCTAAATTTTAATAATAAATCCCGTTCCGATTGTCACTTCAAGTTGGAAATAACTTCCTTTATTATACCCTTTACGGGTGTAGTAAGTGTAAAAAGGAGGTGTGACATTTACCAAGCAGGCCCGATGTCGAGTTTTGACTATTTGGGAAAAATGTTGGGCAATATATAATTATGCATTAGAATTAGTTTTTTTAGCATTTATTGATGTTATTAAGTTAATTATATCTATATACGAGTGGATTGGTGGTGGAACCGAGAGGTAAAGCGATATTTGAGCTGTAAATTACCTGTTGGCTTGAGGTAATTGTTTGGTCTAACCTTTATTTGAGGGATTAGGATCCCCAACTAGCTTGCTATGTGAAATACCATGTGTGTGACGTATAGGTATGGTGATGAGCACCTATGCATCGCCAAATTACCTATTTAGCCCGTTTCCTTTCCCTGTTTCGCTATATATTGCTTTCCTATCTTAGTTGCTACTTGCTTATTGATGCTTCCATGACTAATTGCTTCTTGTTAAATTTTATTTCTCTATTGGTGTTGTTAATTGTTCCATAGTTCCATTATATCACACTATTGGCTTATGTTGGTTTATTCGTACTTTATGGTACACTTTGCCTGCGTAGCTTTAACTAGTGAAGTTTTATAATTGTAGTGATATTCCATTGTGTTGTTTTGAGGTATAACTGTTGTGGAGGATTTGAGTTAACTTGTGAAACAATTGTTTTTATTTTGTGATTGGTGCTGATATATATTGGGATCGGGTCACATGCCACAAAAGGAGGAATAAGGGTGATTTGTGATTATCTGGTAGAATCGGGTTGCACGCTGCAACAAGGAGTAATAATGGAGGACAGGTAGGATCAGGTTGCATGCCGCAACAGGAGGAATATGGGTGATATATTGAGGAGTAATAAGGGTGGACTGGTGGGATCAGGTTGTGCGCCACAACAAGGAGTAGTAAAGGTGAATATTTATACTGTTATTGATTATATGGTGGGATCGGGATGCACGCCGCATCAATTATTTTTTATGTATTCATTGCTATTGAGGTTCATTACTGTGGTGTTGAAACTCTCTTAAGGACTGATTATAGCTGAGTATTGGTAGAGCGATTAGGTTCCTTATTTATTTAAGTTACTGTTATATTTCATTCTATGTTTTTATTCTGTTTTAGTATAAGCTATTGGAGGTTACATATATTGTTATGCCCCGGCGTAGCATCGTCAATACTTTGTCGAAGTTAGGCTCGGATCTTACCAGTACATGGGGTCGGTTGTACTGATAATGCACTCTGCACTTTCTGTCAAATTTTGGAGCTAGTGGCTAATCGAGAGATTGGTTGCTGTTACTGTATTTAGGAGACCCAAGCTAGTCCTGCAGGCGTCCGTAGGCCCTGGCATCCCCTCATATCTTTACTTCATTTTTGTTTTACTTTCTCCTAGACGTATGTGTTTTCTTTCAAACCATTACTTTTAGTATTCTTATACTTTTCCTGAGTTGTGACACCGGTTTCAGGGTGGTATTTACTTATGTTTTTGTTAATAGTATAAGGGTAATTAGTTAACTCATGCACTTTTTCTTTTATTTCAGCTAATTTAGTTTTGTTGAATTTTAATCAAAAAGGATGAAGGAAAAACGTGAAGTATTTTGTAACATTGGCTTACCTAGCGAGAGCAATGTTAGGTGCCATCATGGTCTGAAGGTAGGAAATTCGGATCGCGATAAGTTAGT
The DNA here is from genome assembly GCA_026770625.1 of Nicotiana glauca. NCBI lineage: Eukaryota > Viridiplantae > Streptophyta > Magnoliopsida > Solanales > Solanaceae > Nicotiana > Nicotiana glauca. The sequence goes on along the minus strand of MU779453.1, from coordinate 23,483 downwards.
ATTAGAGCAATAGGTTTCCAAGGTCTCACAATTCATGAATAAGCTTGGTAGTGTCTGAGGGATCGGTACGGAGACGTCTGTGCTTATCCCCCAAAGACTACAGACTTAGGAACAATTTCACTTTCATTCATCTATGTTGTACGGTTTGATCTCTCAATGTTAATTGAACTCTCTACCATGTTCTTTCGTAGATGAAAAGAAAATGTACCGCTCCATCAGCTGATCAGCAGCCCGAGTCCCCAGTGGTAGCTCCTACGCAGGGCGGAGGACGAGGATGAGGCCGTGCTAGAGGCTAACGCAGGGGCAAAGCTCATCCTAAAGCTCAAGAAATAGCACCACCGGCAGAGCCTCGGATAGAGTTTGATGATGAGGTTCCTGCCAAGACCGTTCTAGCGGGCCCAACTCAAGTTCCGGAGGGGTTCATAGCTATCCCGTTACTTCATGATTCATTGGTTCGTCTAGTGGGCCTTATGGAGTATGTTACTCAAGCTAACATACTTCTTGTAGAACCAGTCGTCTCTAGGGCTGGGAGAGGAGCACAGACTCATGCTACTCACACTCCGGAGCAGATGGCTCCACAGTTTCAGACTCCAGGAGCTCAGCCGAGTTTGAGGAGTTCCGTCGGGTGTTGTTGTCACGATCCAAATCGATGGGCCGCGATGAGCACCTGATACCTTACTCAATCGAGTACCAACATAACGTATTTTTCATATTATTCTATCATAGGTAAATGAACCAGAGTAAAACACGAGGGAATACAAACTTATACATATGAAGCACGGGCCTATAAGACCAAAATAACCACTCGTATGTTGAACATAGGCCGAAAAGGCCATACAATCTTTTACGTACATGACCTCTATCTACAATCCTCTAAGAATATATAATTTTCTTAAATGTCGGGATAGATACCAAACAATATACATCTAATTCATACTAATCAAACAAGCAACTCCGACGCAAATGGAGCGCACCAACATCTTTCGCTGAGCTGACAGCCTGCATGGACCGATTATGTAAGGCACATAAGTAAGTACATAAGAGACATGGATGAAATATAGAGTAAATGACTCAACCTGTAAGTCTGGATAATTCTGTAAATCATGAAATACTTATAGTGCCAAGCATATGCGTATGAATATTATATCGTGCATAAGTACATGTGTTCATAACAGCATCAAGCTTCTGAGAGCATTCCATCATATCATCTCGGCCACAGTGAGCAAAATCATCAACGTATACTAGTTGATCAGGTGGTGGTGCGAATATAGCACCATAACCTTTTGCATATCTCATATACATATATATACGCGTATATAATGTCATCTGGTCATGGGCCAATGTGCGTGTATAAATGTATGAAATGCATATGAAATACGTTAATAAAATCTCTCAGTATGTCATAAGACCATTATGCCTCTGATTAATATCATGAAATAAATTTTACCAACTTACATATTTTTTAAACTCATGAACAGATGATGGAATATTATGGCACATGAGGAACCAAGAATACAAGAATCTCTAGTATTTCTACGAATAGAGTCATTTATGAAAATTGCAAATTTGCTTGTTTCATTTGAGTCGTATATATCATGCCAAAAGAAACAAGGGATAGCCATAACATACCTGGAGTAGGGAAAAATCCGTATAATATTATTGGAAAAGATTGTACCGTACTCCTTTAGAACCGCAAAATATTTACGTTTCCAAGAATTATAATACTTCTCGTTGGATTTTTTTGAAGGAATTGTTGGAAAGAAGCTGTGTTGAAAATTTATAAGGATTGCTAAGATTGTAATGTGTGGAGAATAAAATTTTGTGGAAACCCAACAGAATGGCTAACCCCCAACCCCCACCCACCCCAATTCTCATTGTAGTGTTTGATATGGAAATTATTTGGTTTTGGAATTGGTTGAATAATCATGCTGCTACTGTTTTGTAGTAATTTCCACAAAATTGGTAAAAATTACTAACAAAGTCACCTTACAAATCTTCAAACCTCACATCTGATTGCCTATATGGTTTTGTATGGAAAGACTTAGAGTTGAGGTGTCTTGTATATAATGAATTAAGTTCCCACCTAATGAGAGATGGCTAAGAGTCATTTGCTCAAGGAGTGGCTTGCTTCCACGTAGGGGTGGGGTGGGAAATTATAATCCGTATCCACTTATTAAGTAATTAGATAATGTCCCGTAACCCGGCAATTAACCAATTATCCGCATAATTAAGAATTATCTCAAATTACTTAAAATTTTACTTATTTTTAATATCGTTTTATATATCATACTATTATGGTCATATGGTACCTTATATGGTACTAGTCCATAAATATCGAGTATTAACGCTTGACCTGAATTTTATCTCAACATGCAAAACTTGGTCGAAAATTTATTTTCTTTGACTTGCGTCCCTTTTCACCTTCACAAATTTATTCACCGCTTGATCGAAATAGCATAATCCTTATAATCTTCAAATAATCTTTTCCTTGGACTGATGTCAATTACTTACAAAAAAATTCAACGTACAATGTTACAGGGTACAACATCGTGGTAATTTAATAATGCGGGAAGTAATATCGATATAATATTGCAGGGTGTAATATTAATCCTCCCCCCCCCCCGGAACATTCATCTTGGAATGTTGACTGATGCTCTTATCAATTTCATAACTTATAGCTCTTGTGAATACCTAAATACTTTCCTTCCCATTTAGGCAGTAGTTTTGTTAATAAATCCAAAGGTCAAGGCATTCCCCCCTTAGGCCTCTTACCCATGCCCCGACTTGTGATCGAACTCCTTCAAAGCTCGTAACTATTGTTGCCTTCTATCATGCAACCTTTACGATATTGACCTTATAAGTGTGCCTATGTGACTCTTCTCTCCTTTTTCCTCCATCTTTTAGCCAATCTCTAGGCCTTACTTTGTAAACATATACGAGGCTTAATAGGATGCCTCTCTGGGCATCTATAGGTGTACTGAAGTTCTTCGCTCGATACTCTGTCGAACTTACGAATATTGCAGATATCTTATTTCATAGACCTAGTTATCCATTCGTATGTCATACTATACCATAACTCTTACTTCGATTTATCATTACTAGGGTCTTCTACCGAACTCTGGGTTATTTTTGTTTCTTATCCCATATGTATAAATCTAAGTCTTTTAATGCTTTCTCAATATTGTTTATCTTAAGAATAACGGCCTAATATCATCTCATACTTTGTGACTTATGTCTATACATTGTGGATTCACCTCAATATTGATCTACAATATACCAGTGATAACTTGAAACTTCTTATGTAATACCTTGCCACTAGAGCTTGCGTCTCATCGTGGAACATTTGAAGCGATTTTCTTGATCCACCTAGGGGTGATACGACACCATACTTCCATAATCGTATTTCATAGAATCCCAATGTGATTCACCTTACCTGGTAAATTAATCCCGTGCAATTCATGAATCCCTTCTTCAAATCAATACTCAATCGAAGGCTCAAACGTCATCCTTTATCTACCATAATTACACCCTTATTCTATTATTAGGGAAACATTCCATCTTTTTTCAAATGTTATTTATGATGAGTAAATCCTTTGAGTTCATTCAGGCTATATTGAGATTTCGATAACTTTGAGAAATCAACATATCTCTTATTTTCACGGGCTTAATCCCGAGAACTTATCTGTTTCTTGTCACCATCTCATTTGCTCTTTGTTGTCCTTATTCCTGTCTTCTTAAAACCTCGTTGTTTTACTATTTTCAGCTTGCGTCCTACATATATCTGTTTAATACTACTCGCAACCTTCCTTCAACTCGCTTGCATCATAAATTTCCTTATGTCATTCTGGAAAATCAAGTGAAACATCACATCGTCTCTAACTCTCTTTACTCTCTTAATTAGCCTCGTCGATACATAGAAACTATTGTCTAGAAGACATGACACTAACGACGCCACTAGCATTTCTGGATACCGAATCCTCGCGCTTCTAGCTTTCTATCCAAAGTATGGACTATTCACAATCTCCTACATTTGAGTATCGCGTACGTGTTCACCTTTACCTTACTTCTCGCTCATTAGTCATGGTAGGTGCCACTTTCTTTTGGAGTGCATGCAATTTTGTAGCGAGACTGTTATTGCACAACCATTTCCTCTTTAGGTCATTGTGCTTTAGTTGAAGCCTTCTTCCTTATTTCCTCAGCTAGTCTTTCATTGTAGTACTTAGGGAGGACCCTCTGACTCCTATAAAGTTGCGAACTTATTACGTCGTATACTCAACTATCCTTTTAATTTCCTTCCTTGCCTATAATTTGGGGGGTTTATACCCCCCCCCCCAAAATATCTTATTTGAACCATTACGATCATATTGAGGGGGTTTATAAACCCTCATAGTATGTTTTTTTGACACTTCAAAATCATATTATGGGAGTTTTAAACTAGCGCTAATTATCTTTCAAAACCCCCACATAACTTTTTTTAAAAAATATTTAAATCATATTTTGGGGGTTTTTAAACCTCCACAATATCTTGTTTAAACCATTGTGATCATATTGAGGAGGTTTATAAACCCTCGCAATATTATTTTTTTGACACACCGGAATCATAGTGCGGGGGTTTTAAACAATCACTAATTGTCTTTGAGAACCCCCACAAATCAAAAATTTATTTTGTGGCGGTTGTCGTGGAGGTTTTAAAAATCCGCCGCAAATGCTTGTCCCCCCCCCCCCACCCCCTCACAAAGTAAGTATTTTCTTATAGTGTAAATATATCATAATTTGACTCCTAAAACTTTTAAAACCAAAGTTTTGGGCAAAAAAATTATTTTCCTTTTTTTTTTTTAAACCTTGGTGTCGAGGTCAGCTTGCGCCTACCTTGACTAAATCCACCATGTACTTGTTATCTCCCACCAACAAAGGTATCGGTAACTTTGCCACCATGACTTGGTAAGATGGCAAGAAATAACTTAGTGTTTTAGTGTTGTTTGCGAAAAAAAAATTATTTTCTTTAAACAACAAAACAAACGAAGTCTTAATAACTGATACCTTCTTTTTGCAATAAAATGATAAGTAAATAAAAAAATTCAACGAATTTTCAACCAAAAGCCTTATAAGAATATTCTAATTTCCTGAAGAGTATTTTCCAGTCATATTAAAGACAAATGAATTTACTTATCAGCACCTTTTGTTACAATGTGGCAACAGTAGAAACAGATGTACCTAACTAAAACAATCGTCTAATCTCTTGCTTATTACTATAACAAGCACAGTGGATGATTATTTATTCTAATATTAAGAAATGCAAATGGAAGAAGCAAGGATTGATTATGAAATTGAAATACATATAATTGTTGATTGGATAGTCGGGGTGTTACATCCCGTAAGTTTAACAACATTAGCACCGTTATATGCGTTTGATATGGTATTTTGAGTGAAATATTTTTTGTAAAATAGTTTGGAAAAATATAATTTTATATAGTTATTAATATCACTACTTTTAATTATACACAAAATAGGAGAAAGCTTATGAGATTTTTTTATTGTAAATATAGAAATTATTTTTGCACAAGAAAAGAAGGTTATCTTTTTACCATTTTAAAAATTGAGTGTAGGTAAAAAATTTACTCTTTATATGAGATTAGGAAATTAGAAGTTGAGAATATATATTTATTTTTTTACATGGATGTTTTAATGAAATAATTGTGTATATATTTATTTTATATGGTACCACATGACTGTAATAGTACGGTGTATAAAGTGTATTAAAAATAAGTAGAATTTTAAGTAATTTAAGACAATTTTAAATTATGCTGATAAGTAATTAATTACTAAATAACATAACATTACCCAATTAACTAATAATTTAGATAATTATTAAGATCTCACCCCCCCCCCCCCACGCCACGTGGCAGCCCCTCCCTTTCAAAGCAATAGTCTTTTTAATTAGGTAGCAACCTAAGTTCAAGACACATTCCATTTCTCTTCCATCCACCTTTAGACAGTTTGCTCGATGAACTTTTAACACACACAGAATTCAAGTCATGTTTTTTTGTTCTTGATCCTCTTTAGTTAATTCTAGTAACATATTCTTGCATAGTTTGATAGGAGTTTGTAACATCATGTTCTCTCCTGTTTTAGGCCTCCACATGTATTTCACTTTACTGTTTGTGACCATGCTGGAGGGTTCACATCATTAAGCTTTCCATTGTCATGTTGGCAGTAGTAGCACCCGATATTTGCTATAATGTTCCAACGAAAATAAAAGAAATAGTAGCACTCTTCGATTTTCTTTTACATAATTTTGTGCAATCCTTCTTAAAAGCATCATACGGATTTTTCCCTACCGATCTTGTCGTTACGTGTTGTTGCTATCGTCGTGTGTTAGGGGATTGTCAAGAGAATCGGCTCAAGCATGTTATGGTTATCCCTTCTTTCTTTTTGGCATGGTCTATACGACACGAATGAAACGAACAAATGCACAATTTTCGTAAATGACTCTATTCATAGAAGTATTAAAGGTGTCTATGTTCTTAAATTCTCATACTCATTGCTCAGCCTGGAAATGAATCACAAATTAAAACCATAGCAACAGTCTATATTAACTAAAGCATGTATAACAGTACAATTAATCAAGGTACCTAGACGACTTCAAGAATGTTACTCCAGTTATTTACATTGGGAAAAGAAAATATGTTGTGGGAAAATAGTAGAGTAACATGATATGGGTACCAGGTTAACTTCGGCTATGAAATCATGAATTACTAGCCCTTTTATTTGTCAAAAGAACTCTAAGATAAACATAGTTGCCTCATCAACTGATAAAAGTCATTTTATCTCCTACCTTAGACAAGTTAAACCAGAACCTTGTGTATGCCAAACATCAAAACTTCCTATCTTTATTGCATATACATCTTACACTTGAAGAGTTGCCGTTCAAAAAGTTAAAACTCTATATATTGCCAGTCCTGTTATTCTATCGTCTATTCATAGGTCTCCAAAAATACGTAAGTAGATAAAATTTATTTTATGAATCAGAGGTACTTATGACGTACCGAGAGATTTTATTAACGTATTTCATATGCATTTTATACATTTATACATGCACATCGACCCATGATCAGATGGTGTTATATACGCAAATATATATGTATATATGTGTGTATATATACATACATCTAAATATACACGCACACACACACACACACATATATATATAAACATATATGTGTATATACATACATATATATACACACATATGTATATATATATATACACACACATATGTGTGTGTATATATATATATATATATATATATATATATATATATGGGAAAGATTATGGCGTTATATACGCACCATCACCTGATCAGCTGGTATACGATGAGATTTTGCCCACAGTGGCTAAGATGATATGATGGGATGCCCTCAGAGACTTGATGATGTCATGAACACATGTACCTATGCACCACATGCATTTCATACGCATATGCATGACAATATAAGTATTAAATGATATACAGAGTTATCCAGACTTACAGGTTGAGTCATGTACTTCATGTTTCGTTCATGTCCTTTATATATCGATTTACATGCCTTACATACTCGGTACATTATTTGCACTGACGTCCTTTTGTTGTGGATGTTGCATTCATGTCTGTCGGTATAAGTAATCAATTTGATGAACCCTCATTGTAGACAGAGGTTCAGTTTGTACAGTATGTCAGAGGCCTTGACGGTCCATATGTATTTATGTCTTAAGAACGATAGTTTATTGATACAGTGTTGCCCACTTACAGTTATGCACCACGAGTTATTGCCATGTTGGCCCACGATGGTCACAGAAAGAATGAGTTACATAATGGTTCGCTTGAACCGGTACGGCGCTGTTATCAATCTGTATTGCTGTAAATAAAACAGTAATTTTTCTGAAAACAGAAATAGAAAGTTGGTAGAAATAAACTCTGAAAAATAATATTTGAACTTCAAAATAAGTTTTGAAATGTTATAGGAACAAATCGAGCCCACTGAATACACTATATGTCCTTAAGGAAATTATTCCTCTCAAGTACCCCGAGGTTCTGGAATATATCCTCCCAGGATAGAACGATTTAACTCACCGAGTGTTGGTACCGAAAACACCGATGAACAGCGAACCACTCAAAGGCTGCAAAACACACTGAAATTTTTGTGCAGAAGAAGAAGAAGAAGAAGAAGATTATCAGAAAATTTCGTAAGTAAATATTCTGGGATTTGAAGGCACATTTATAGCCAATTTGGTACTATTTCTGAAAAGATTTGCAACCTTTCAGAACAGCCATAGTTATTGAAACAGGTTTGACACTATTTCTGAACAGCCATAGCTGTTGAAATTTTTGCGGCAAATTTGAAACGGATTTAAAATAATCTGGAAAAGAAAAACGGGCCGGACCAGACCGGGTCACGGGTTATGGGTTATTCCGTATTGAATTTTCTTTAATTAATTTAATTAAATAAATAAATATTTGGAAAAAAAATTGTCAAAAAAGATTAATCAGTCAATCTTTGACCAAATCCAAATCCAAAGCCGAAGTCGAGCCGAGCCGAGCGACATATAAACAAACAATGACTTCATGACCTGGAGTATTTTTAATGTAAATACATTTGTCACACTCGTTGATTTTAAATCCATTTGCCAACATTGTTTGGTCAAATTTTGCATGCCATTGTTTGGGTGCTTTTTTAAGTCCATAAAGCTACTTAGCAAGTTTACACACTTTCTTTTCTTTATCAGGAACCACAAAACCCTCAGGTTGTTCCATGTAAATCTATTTCTCCAATTCTCCATTTAAGAAAGCTATTTTAACATTTATTTGATGGATTTCAAGACCATACACGGCCACTAGTGCCACTAACACCCTGATAGATGTTATCCATTTTACTGGCGAGTAAGTGTCAAAGTAATCAAGGCCTTCCTTTTGTCTATAACCTTTGACAACAAGTCTTGCCTTATTTTTGTCACTAGTGCTATCAGCTTTATTTTTTCATTTAAAGATCGATTTCAAACCTAAAGGCTTATTTCCTGGAGGAAGATCAACCAATTCTCATGTATGGTTATCCAAAATTGATTGAATCTCACTATTGACTGCCTCTTTTCAAAATGCTGAATTAGAAGACGACATAGCTGCTTTAAAAGTTTGAGGCTCATTTTCAAGCTCTATGTCCCAAAATCTGGTCCAAAGGAAATAAATGTTCTTTGGCATTTGCTAAGCCTTGGATCTTCTATACTTGGAATATTTTCCTTTGGTTCTTCCCGAGATTGTTTAGGTCTTTCACTTAAAGACTCGCATTCAGTTTTATACGGATAGATGCTTTCAAAGAATTCAGCATTATCTGATTTCATTACCGTATTAACATGAATCTCGGGATCATCGGATTTATGAACCAAAAACTGACATGCTTTATTGTTTGTAGCATATCCAATGAAAACGCAATCTACTATTTTTGGTCCAATTCTAACCCTTTTAGGTAAAGGAACCTGTACCTTTGCTAAACACCCTCACACAAAATATTTCAAGTTGGGTTTTCTTCCTTTCCATTTTTCATATAGAATAGATTGCGTTTTGATGTGGGGTACTCTGTTGAGTATTCGATTAGCTATAAGGATAGCTTCCCCCCACAAACTCTGCGATAATCTGGAACTTATTAATAAAAAATTTATCATTTCTTTTAATGTCTGATTTTTCCTTTTCGCAATTCTGTTGGATTAAGGTGTGTAAGGTGCAGTAGTTTGATGGATAATTCCATATTCCGAACATATTTCTGCAAACGGAGATTCATATTCTCCACCTCAACCACTTCTAATCATTTTGATCTTTTTATTCAATTGATTTTCTACCTCATTCTTGTATTGCATAAATGCTTCAATTGCCGCATCCTTACTATTAAGCAAATAAACATAACAATATCTAGTGCAATCGTCAATAAATTTAATAAAATACTTTTTTTCACCTCGAGATGGTGTCGACTTCATATCGCAAATGTCAGTATGAATTAAGTCTAAAGGATTTGAATTCCTTTCAACAGACTTATAAGGATGTTTTACAAACTTAGATTCAACACATATTTGACATTTCGATTTATTACACTCGAATTTAGGTAATACTTTTAAATTAATTAACTTCCGTAAGTTTTATAATTGACATGTCCTAAACGAATATGCCATAAATCATTTGACTCTAATAAATAAGAAGAAACTGAAATTTTATTCATACCGTCAACAACCATTACATTAAGTTTGAAAAGGCCCTCCGTGAGGTAGCCTTTTCCAACATACATTTCGTTTTTGCTTACAACAATTTTATCATAAACAAATACACATTTGAATCCATTCTTTACTAGTAAAGAAGTGGAAACTAAATTCTTCCTCATATTAGGAACATGAAGAACGTTGTTGAGCGTTAACACCTTGCTGGAAGTCATATTCAGGAATATCTTCCCATAACCTTCAATCTTGGCTGTTGCATTATTTTCCATGGAAATTTCTTCTTCAGGACCAGCAGTAGAGTAAGTCGCAAATGCTTCTTTGACGGTACAAATATTTCGAGTGGCTCCAGAGTCAATCCACCACTCATTCGAATTTCCAACTAGGCTGCATTCCGAAAGAATTGCACAAAGATCATCAATGTCATCATTCTTCTCCACTGTGTTGGCTTGTCCCTTCTTATTATCCTTTTTCGGGAGACGATAATCAGGGCTTTTGTGACCAACTTTTCCACAATTATAGCAACTGCCCTTGAATTTCTTTTTGCTATGCTCATTAGTTTGTCCAGAAGACCTCTTCCTCTTCTTACTTTTTGGAGTAGTCTCCTCAACGATATTAGCTCCCATGATCGTTGAATTTCCACGAGACTTCTTCTCGGCTTTTTTGTTGTCTTCCTCGATCTTTAGACGTATCACAAGATCTTCCAACTTCATTTCTTTGCGCTTGTGCTTAAGATAGTTCTTGAAATCTCTCCACGAAAGAGGCAATTTTTCAATCATAGTAGCCACTTGAAATGCTTCATTCACGACCATAGCTTCAGCAATAAGGTTGTGAAAGATATGTTGAAGCTCCTGAACTTGGGTTCCCAGAATTTTGTTGTCTATCATTTTGTAGTTTAGAAACTTGGCAACCACAAACTTCTTCAAGAATGCATCTTTTGTCTTGTACTTCTTCTCAAGTGCGTTCCATAATTCTTTCGAAGTATTCATTGCACTGTACACATTGTACAAGTCATCCTCTAAAGAACTTAAGATATAGAGAAAATGTGCCTGCTTTCACGCCTCAACAACCATGAACTTTTCATTGTCCGGCATGTCCGCAGCAGGCACTGAAGGCTCTTCACTAGTGAATTTATGCATATCAAGTGTGATAATCTAGAAGAACACCCTTTGCTTCCATCTTTTGAAGTTGGCTCCAGAAAATTTTCCCGATTTCTCGACTAGAGGAACAGCAGTGCGGCTTGACGAGGCTATCGTCGTTGCACTAACAATCGCAGAAGGATTTTCATTATCAATTGCCATTTTTCACTGTCAACAACAGAAGAGATCTATTAATGGCAAAACCAGAACAGTAAATAATATTGTAATCAATAAACAATATGTAATAAAAACAACTGAAGTTTTTATATACTGTTTTACAGAAAAACGATGATGTCTTTATGTTCTTCAAATCGTTTTCTGAATTTCAATACTCTGATGAATTTTTTATATCTTCAAATTAGAATAGTAAAATTCAGACAGAATACAAAATATAATAAATATAATTTTCTTAAGATTGTTCAATTTGTATTGTTGTAAATAAAACAGTAATCTTTCTTAAAACAGAAACAGAAAGTTAGTAAAAATAAACTCTGAAAAACAGTATTTGAACTTCAAAATAAATTTTAAAATGTTATAGGAACAAATCAAGCCCACTGAATACACAGTGTATCCTTAAGGAAATTATTCCCCTCAAGTACCCAAGGTTCTGGAATATATCCTCCCAGAATAAAACGATTTAACTCACTGTTGGAATAGGTTTGACACTGTTTCTGAATAGCCATATCTGTTGGAAATATTGCGGGAAATTTGAAAATTCGGGGAAAAAAATGGTCCGGACCGGACCGGATCGCGGGTCATGGGTTATTCCGGATTGAATTTTCTTTAATTAATTAAATAAATATTTGAAAAGAATTTTGTCCAAAAAGATTAATCAATCAATCTTTGACCGAAGCCAAAGCCGAGCGAGCGACGATGACGGCGGCGCGAGGTTTGCCTTCTTCTTAACTCTATAAAAGCTAAAAGATGAGCTTTTCTATATATATACAAAGATTTGTTTTCTTTCTACCAATGAGGGACAAAATGCATTAGTGAAATGAACTCATTTAAAATTTCACTTCCTTCTATTTCTTTTCCCACCATTTTTTATTCACACCTCTTTTGTTATTAATAAATAATAACAAAACCCAACAAGCACCGAGTGCTAGTCAAGCCTCCCATCGGGACGTGACATATCCATTCTTTAAAATACTTGGGTGCACCTGCTATATTGTCAGAAGAAGTTCGCCCATCATTGTTGTATAGCATATGGAGAATCTCCTCCTACTGCTCTTTAGTAAAGATTCAACTGGTTAGCTGACCTTACAGGTTTAGTTGGTTACTCATATTCTGCCACATTGATTGATTTGCAGTATCTATTGACCCAATAAACTGGCCAAATGCATTTCCTGCAGTCTGATTGTTCTGCAAGTTGTCTTCATTTAGAAGGTTATAGGCAGCTACATTATTGAACCTTGTGTTTCCTGAGTATTGATTGTTCTGAGATGCAAATTCAGTTAAGTGTGTTATAAGTAGTATAGTTCCTAACTCCCCCTTTCTTCCTGAGCTTAAAGTCCGTGGGATATCTCACAATTTTGTAATAATAATTTTCTTCGCTATGACCTCTAAGCTTGCATAACTCACATTGAATATTGTAGTTCTTTATTTTTTGATTGAACCTTTGATTTCCACTTGTTCTTGAGTACGTAGCCACATCATACGGGCCATAACCAATAACATATGTTGGATTATCACCTAATTGTTAGGTGTTTGCCATAATTTTCTTACCATATTTGATTTTCCTATCTCTTGAAGAAAAAGGGAAATATAATTACCTAAATTGGATTTTTCTTTTTGTAAAAGGAAATTGTAAATTCTTCCATACTTGGCTAATCCCTTTTCTTGTAGAAAAGGTTTGGACATCTATAAATTGAGGATCCTTCCTTCTCATTCAGTAGCATTCACAATGTAGCCACAGGGGGCTTGAGAGTAGTGTTTAGGGGGAGAACTTTATGGGACAAGTGTTAGTGTATCACTTGTGTTTGCCTCTTCGTGAGGTTGTTCTCTCGATATTTTGTACTCTCTTTTATTATAGTGGATTGCTCATCTCCGTTGTAGACGTAGGTCAGTTGACCGAACCACGTTAAATATTTGTGTCTCTTTTGTTATATTTCTCTTTGTTGTGTGATTATCGTCGTGCAACGTTTGCTTTGCTAGATTCTGCATGACACCTGACTTTTTCGGTCCTAACAAGTGGTGTCAGAGCCAGCTCGAGCGAGGTTCAAGACAGGTTCATCTTGGCTGGTTAAGTCCTAGCTGCAACATATTTGACGATAATCGTGATTTTTGTTTGAGAAATCTGACCGGAGTGCTACGCACGCTGAGACAAACTTTGTGGCGGAGATTCGGAGATGCGACCTGTTGAAGGCTATATGAAGAAGGTGGATCAAGTTTATTTTGTCAGAAAATTCAGGCCAAGGAGGAGAATTGTTAGGTGTTTGCCATAATTTTCTTACCATATTTGGTTTTCCTATCTCTTGAAGGAAAAGGGCAATATAATTACCTAAATTGGGTTTTCTTTTTGTAAAAGAAAATTGTAAATTTTTCCATACTTGGCTAGTCCCTTTTCTTGTAGGAAAAGGTTTGGACTTCTATAAATTGAGGATCCTTCCTTCTCATTCAGTAGCATTCACAATGTAGCCATAGAGGGCTTGAGAGTAGTGTTTAGGAGGAGAACTTTACGGGACAAATGTTAGTGTATCACTTGTGTTTGCCTCTTCGTGAGGTTGTTCTATCGATATTTTATACTCTCTTTTATTATAGTGGATTGCTCATCTCCGTTGTGGACATATGTCAGTTGACCGAACCACGTTAAATATTTTGTGTCTCTTTTGGTATATTTCTTTTTTGTTGTTTAATTTATCGTCGTGCAAGGTTTGCTTTGCTAGCTTCCGCATGACACCTGATTTTTCGGTTCTAACAATAATAACTCTGCTGAAGCTGCTATTATTTTTTGGATTTCATAACTTATGATCATTAATAGGCATGAGACTCATTAACAGAATCTGACTTCTTGCTTGACGTATGGGTAATTTAACCCTATCAAGAATTGAAACAATTTCAATTTCTGCAAACCCACCACAAATTCTTTTGATTTTTCAAAATCACATCTAGGGGATGGAACCAATACTTCAAATTCTTCCCATAAATCCTTCAATCTTGAAAAATAAACATAGATAGAAGTAATTCCTTGGGTTAAGGTTGCAATTTCTTTATAGAAAGATTTTGCGTCGTCTACTACGGTAAACCTTTCATACAAATCATTCCAAACACCTTGAGCACTTGAAGTATACATAATACCACTTAATAAACCGATAACTACACAATTCATGATCCAAAAAAAATTAATGCACTAACTCTTCCCCAATGATTCTATTTTTTTTTATGGGAATTTTTCTTTTGTGCATGAACGATTTACCAAACCCGATTTGTTTCTTCGCAACAGAGCTACTCGCATAGATCCAAACCAGATAGAGTAGATATAATGGGTGATTGTAATCCATTTCACGTACTTGATTTATTCCCACTGTAGAAGTTGGAACTGGTGTATGTTTATAAGTTGCATGATTCAGCGGATCTTAGTTCTCCAATATCAAGGAAGAATTCAAGAACACCAACTGTAATTGTCTAACAATTTTTGTAAAATTAAGATCGAACCACAAGCTAGAAATCTCTAGCTATCAGCTCCGATAGCTTGAAATTGTATTAAGAAGAAGATGAACAGAAGGGTAAGGATCCAGTAAAGACGAGGAGGAAGGAGACGGAAGATAGAAGCAGACAATGAAATAAGAAAAATGTTATTTCCATTATGTATAACTCAAATACGAGAAATATCATGGTATAGCCAGTTTTCACACTGGTCAATAAAAAATAGCCAGCATTTATCAAGTCAATGAAAAATAGTCACTATTTTGCTGCAACAGGAATCGGTCCAGTATAATATACGGGAGTTCTGGTGCATTTATGTACGAGCTCCAGCATATTATGCTGGACCGATATACTTTGCTAACTCCTGTACAATTTGCGAGAGACTGGAGCATCAGTGCTCCAAATTCCAGTATATTATACTGGACAATTATACTTGCTTGAACTCCCGTAAAATTTGCGGGAGTTCCAGCATAGTTATCCTGGAACTCCCGTAAAATTTACGAGAGTTCAAGCATACTTATGCTGGAACTCTCATAAAATTTACGGGCGTATTTTTCCGGATTTTGAACAGTGTTTTCGCTCAGATTTAAAGTGGCTAAATTTCGATAAATTTGCAAACGTATTTTTCCGGATTGTGAACAGTGTTTTCGCTCAGATTTAAAGTGGCTAAATTTCGATGACTTTTGAAACTTGACTATTTTTCAACGACCAGTGATAAATCTGGCTATTTTTGAATTTCTCCCCTCAAATACACGTGTGTGTATATATAATGTCTACTTGTCTAACTTACTTAAACGGGTCGAGTTTAGTAAAATGACTAATCTACCCTCTAATAAATTATATATCACCTTCTCAACATAAAATATCAAACATCAGGGGAATTAAAGACATCTTGTTTTGGAAGGTGCGGGTCTGAAAATTCAATATATTTGAAATCGCGGCTTAAAATATATGAAGGTTTCTTGAATTTAAATTCAACTTTACACATCAAGATAATGCAAAGCTCCGATTTAAGGTTCTTGGAAATTAAGTCCTTCACAGAAGGCCAGAAGTGGGGTTAATTTGAGACCTAAGGAGAACATTTTACCTCAGATCTTAAAATCTGATCCAAAATAGTAAGTGCTTCATGTCGACTCTTGCTTTTTTTTTTTTTTGAGGGGGGGGAGGTTACTACAGATCATATATCACATTCGGTCTTCAAGTTCAAAGGCATGCATGTATGCCTCCAGTAGCAAAAGGAACGTCTTTGAGACACAGGAGAAAAATTATTTAACAACATACGAGTTCTGCTTAGTTTATAAGACCCAAGTCTTCTTCATATTGTGTTTATACCTTATTCACTACACAGTGAGGATACAATTTATTCCACAACTAACCTAACACACTGGAACGGCTAAAATTATATCTAATACCGTCGATGAGCTTTGATCAGTAATGCGATTATTTAGGATCGACGTGGCTTCCCAATCTAACGATGTTACCATCAAGATCTCGTACATATCCAACTTTCTGTCCCCATTTCTTCTCCTCAGGCTGGCTCACCGCAACTGCCCCATTTTCTACTGCCCTCTGTATGGACATTATTTAATCCAAAAAAACAACACGTCAAATTATACCAACAGTCCCTGTTACATTTATTGGAGCTATCATATTCAAAAGTGAAAAAGAGAAGAAGGTGACTAGCTATATGAGTACCTTGTACGCAGCATCGATGTCAACATAATCAAAGCAAAGCTCAACGGGTTGCCTATCGCCCTGGGTATGAGGGATCTGGACCTGACCCGTTAAGTCATCTGTCTCGTGCTGATGGATAGGCGTGAATGCTATTGTGGTGGCTCCACTCTCCAATTCTCCCCATCTACCAAGTTAAATTACAAAGATTACATAAATATTCTTTACCCCACAGTGTATAGCGCTTAGAAATTTATTTCACTTATTTAAAAATCAAACAGACGGAAAAGGTCATGCTATTTTGTATCCTTTTGCTTTTTAAAATAAAGCAAACTCTATATAATTTCATCCAACATATTAAACAACAATTCTCCTAACATCAAAATTTGAGCTCGTAAAACAAAGGCAAACCAAAATCAAACCACGCGACTATATATGGAGGATAGACAACGTACTTGCGATTATCGTCTAAGCGACGAACGTTGTAGCCGAAGGCTTTAACATAAAAAGCGACAGATTTTGCAACGTCTTTAACATACACGACTGTATATGCATATGCTGGCCCCAAGTTTGATGCCATTCTTTCTTTCTTTCTTTCCTCACTTTTACCTTCTTTTGTTCAAGCAGATCCATAACATCCGTTATTAGCTGCATTTATATGTTGCCAAAACAACATATGATACAGCACACGTGTAATTGTAGCTGAAAAGTGCAGCACACGTGTGCATTATGCATGAGTTCAACAAGCTATGTGTTGACCACGTCACTCTTCTGTGATCTCATCTCATCTCTCATTTTCTCTTGAAACTTTTTATTTTGGGCGTTACACAATTATGTCACTTTTTCGTTCATAATTTTATGGACCCAAACCTATAAAACATAGGTTTATAAACTTGTAAAATAAAAATAAAAATTCACACAACTAATATTAATTATATGAGGCACATCATAAACCTTTTGTCATCTCTCCTATGAATTACTGATTAACTTTGTCATTTAATTTTCTGTATGGTCTAAAACTTATTTATGCAATTAAATCAATATAAAATAACAGAAAATTAGATGTTTAGTCTCTAAATTCTATACGCCCTAACGTCTGAAAAATATTTAGATGTCACTTATAAAATAATTATTGTAAATTTTATGATATCATTTGATAACTACACTATTGCATATTATATTGCATAAATAATATTCATGGCTTTATTAAATAAATTATTTTAAAATGTTTAAATTAAATCATAATTTATTATAATACGAACCTGCTGTCACATAGCACATTTTAAAAGAACTTAACGATTAATTGCATTGACTAAGGCACCAGAAAATGTACAAATTCATTCTGAGGCTAGATATATGATCAACCCGAAGGAAAATAAAAATATTAATTCAGAAAAATTTTATAAACTAAGAATGTCCTGGAACTTATTTCATTCATAATTTAACATATATTTTAACAAACTCCCAGAATAAATTTAGGACCCGCTTGGATATAAATTGCCAAATATTTTTTGAAAACACTAATTTCGGTGAAGTTTGATTTGAAATGGACATAAATTTTGGAGTAAGTTTTGATATGTTAAAAAGTCATTTTTTAGGCAAAAAAGTCTCAAATGGTCATGATTTGGCCTAAAAAGAGGTCTTAAGCTAATGTTTGAGATGCGAAGTTTTGGTTTCCAAAATCTCTAAAAAATTAGATTAATTCTATAAACAAACACATATTTAAAAATAATTTGAAAGAAAAACTCCCAAAGCTTATCGCCAAACGCTTACTAAATGTTTTCATTAACACTCTGTATGGATCATTGTTATCCGTCGTTTCATAATGTATCGTGATCACGCCCAAGTATATCCTCTAAATAGGATTCTGCGGACGTTGCAAATAAAACCCGAGTATTACGCCCAGGGTCGAATCCACAGGGAGTCAACCTAACAACTGCTACCTTTAGACCCACTCAATTCTTAGAACCAGCTTCCAAATACTTTTGAATCACTGTTGAGGTTTCTTTATAAACTAAAATTGTAGAAAAATAACAATCTATAACTAAATAACTAAGGTTGTAAACAAGTATGAGAAACAAGCTAAGGTAATGACTTTCCCTATTGATGGAATCCCTTCTGTTTATGCTTCATACAAATTTACCGACTCACTTTATTAATCATGAACACTCAGCTTACCGTAACTCTCTCCCGAGCAATCACAGCAATATACTACTGCACTCTCCCGAGCTACACTAGCTAGCTTTAATTAGCACAGTTCACTTAAGATTACACCCAAGACTTCGTTATTCCTAATCCCGCCTTTAAACCTGCATATATAGATTCCTCGTATTCTTTAGGAGTGGTGTTATTCAACAACTACCTAAATATGCACTCTTTTCCAAGTTATGCACACTAAATAGACACAGTTAATTGAGGATCCTGTCAATTAACTACAACAAGAACATAGTTGAATAAATAAAGATTAAAACTGGCAAATTTGCATTAACATAAACGAGAAGTTCATCCCCCAATAGGTTCCATCAAGACCTTAGACAAAGGAATTAGCTATTCATAACTATGGGTAAATAAACTATAATAGAATTCATCATAAAAAATAAAAAGAAAAGAAGAAAGATATTGGGAAAGATCCCTCACAATGGTTTTTCCTTCCAAGATAACATAACAATGAATATTTGCCTCCTTTGGGCGAAGTTTATAGTTTAAATAGGGTTTAGGTCTTAAAAATCCCGTTTTTACACTTCAGTCCCTCAACTTTACGGTGCCTGCCGCGGTCGCGGTGGAACCGCGGCCAAACCACCCTTCTTAATCTCACAACTTCAGCAGCCCTCACCCACCGCGGTTCTACTGCGATCGCGGTGGAACCGNTTTGTCATCATATATATTATCAAAACAACTAAAAAATGTGATTGTTTAGGGCATGAATATAGTAAAATTCACCTATTATCAACACCCCACGCTTAACCTTTGCTCGTCCTCGAGCAAATTTAATCACATTTCTAGGCCAGACTTTTCAATGTATTACCCTAAAATATATCACGCTAGCTATTATCCAAGATTAACCTAAGCAATGCACAATCCTTACTCAACTGCAAACTCGCATGCCAAGACACGTT